>JAKEEE010000236.1:0-61752 GCA_021498325.1 Bactrocera minax
ATAATTTCGAGCAGGACACATTTGCCTTAGCGGTCTGGTTACGCGCGGTGTTATTTCGTCGCTGTCTCGACAACGACTAAACGATAGAGCGTAAATGTATGTGTGATTGTGTGACGTAAGCGAGCACAATTGTGCCATGAAATGCCGACCACTGCTCTAAATACTGTTTCCTACGCAAACTTGACACAAAGATAAACTGTCACGAATCCATGTCAGAACCAAATATCTCATAACTGATAACGACAGCATATTTAATGCAAACATGGAGAAATTCCAACACATTCCCACAACTACAAAAAACGCATTCAATTACCCCAACGTCACATCATTTAACGTCGAACTTGAATGGTTACATAGCACGCTTATTGAACTTTCTCAGATTTTAGCTGCCGATTTTACAAAAATGGGTAAAATCGTATCAGTACTTTCCTTAGCTCCTAATATAAGGATTTTCAAACTTCTGGTTGACTTTTAACAATATATATGGATAATATGTGAGGTATCTTAAGGCAGAAAGTCAGACATTATCTTTTTCTGGTAATAGTATATCGTGATTCCAAAAACGCATAAAATCGGATCAATACCATTCTAGCCCAACATACACAATATTGAAATTTCAAGTTTACGGTTGGCTTTATACGGTATAAATCATAGCAGAGCAAATTATAGCAGACTTATTTCCGAATATGTCGGTCAATGTATGAGTTACCTTCATAAATATTGCGTGGAAACATATTTTCGAGTATACTATATACAGTCTAGACTTTCCCCAAGACCCAATATACTCCATATAGGAATTTCCAACTTTCCAGCTGGCTTTAAACCCAATATAGTAATTTCCGTCTTTCCACCTGACTTTAAAACGTTTATGTTGGACAATATGTCTGACATTTTAATGAAATTAAGTAAAAATACTTTCTTAAATCTAATATGGTTTAGCGTTAAATATGAATGAAATCCTTGGTCCTTGACCATGATCTAAGCCTCATATCCCCAATATAATAATTTTTATTATACATTAAGTTTAACCCTTTTGGTTGAGTTTATATCGCATGTATCTAATTTGAGTTAATTTGGTCGATTTTGATATAAATATCTGGGACATGAAGCAAAATATAATAAAGAAAGTACCTGAGTCTATGACCTGTAATATAAGTAGGGGGCTTGTTTACCTTTTTTTGAGCTTTTTCTGAGCGTCTAGCGGAGCTCTTGTGAAACGTAATATAGGTTTTTCCTGAGCGCCATGGTGCGCCATCTCGCGTAGCTTTTGTGCGCTGGCTTCTGTGCGTCATCTTGCAGCTTGGGGAGAGCGTGGTGGAACTAGCTTTTTGTGCGTCATCGACAAATTACATGTCGATGTGCATATGTGTATATATGTATATATCAAAAAGTATTACATTGTTACAGTTACATAGCGATGCGTATATGTGTATATATGTATATATCGCAATTTTCACCAGTTTTATATCGTTGATGGAGAATGAAACGTGCACATGTGTTTACATCTGCTATGACATCATTTGTTGCCCACATACAATCTAGTTTATGTAAACCGAATATGTTTCGAATATTTGAAAGGGTGAGCTGTTTTCTACGGTTGCAATTCAAAAATCATATGCTTCAAAAATTCAATGCGATCTTTGTCCAAGGAACATTGATATTTAATAACCATATTTTTTAATTCGATTGCTAACATTTTCAATGATTCTATTTTTTTTACATCTATTTCCTTCAATAAATGAATGATTACTAATTAAAAAAATAACCGTATATTATTAAAACCAAACCTTATCTACACTTGTGTATAGATTGACACAGATTGAAAGTAAATCATATAGAAACCGTCCGTATATAAAAGGTTAGTTTTTAAAGTATTGTATAAAACCATCAGAACATTGAGTGAAGAAAACATTATAGTTATAGATGTGCAAGGATTTCTTACTAACAACAAATTATCTGTGAAGGAGTTGAGTATTATCAGATCTGATTTGGAAATTAAAAACTTTGTTATTAAATCACTTTTCGGATATTTTAATTTGTCGTTGAAGGATCGAATTACAGTTAACTGGCTATATAACAATCATCATGGGTTAAAGTGGAAAGATGGTGATTAATCATTGAAAGATGTTAAACAATATTTAAATATATGTTTTAAGGGAAGGAAAATAAGTTAAATGTCTATGTAAAAGGATTAGTAAAAATTAAATGGATATGAGATATAATTAAAAATGATATTAATATATCGATTAGATGATGTGAATGGTTAAATATAGAAAATTTTTATAACGCTAATATGAAAATTTACAGTGAAATTTGTATTTGTGATTATCAAAAGATGAAAAAGTTCTACCCAATGTTTTTAAATGTTCGAAAAATATGTTTTTTTTATTAAAAATATTTATGATCAATTTTATGTTAAAAAAAACATAAATTTAATTAATTGTAATTAGTGTTATTTCACAAAACATATGTTCCTGCTTCAAATTATTTTATCAGGTTAATGTTAGTTGTGTCCCATTAGTCATATACCTTTTAAATAAAATAACATAAAAAGAAAACATAACTTGATTTAATTGTAAATATTGTTGATTCATAATATACTGGTTTCCGCTTAGTTAATATTAATCGAATCAATTTTAGATAAAAAACTTTGTATAAAAGCCAATGAGGCATCGCTGAAGTTTTCAACTCTAAACATTTTTATTTGAAAGTTGAACAATAACATTTTAACTACAAGAAAAAAATTAAAAAAAACAACTAAGAAATGGCTAAGTTCGGGTGTAACCGAACATTTTATACTCTCGCAAAGTGCAAGGCTCAAAGGATCAGCGGTGGGGATATGCTTTCGGGTGCTGACATAACCTTATATTAAAATATGTTGCGGAAGAATTCAACATTCATTATTCGACGAAATTGTCAATGGATTGCAATCATATTTGAAATCTTATTAACTTATATTACAGGTCATAGACTCATGTACTTTCATTGTTATATTTTGCTTCATGTCAGAGATATTTATATTACAATCTACCAAATTAGCTCAAATAAGATATATGCGATATAAACTCAACCAAAGTGGTTTAATGAATATATTAGATACATGAGGAAAAGGTCAATATCCTTATATTAGGTATATGGGGCTATGGGAACTATTTACCCGATTTGTCCCATTTTTGAGAGCACATTAGAGAGCACCCCCCAGAGCACATTATTATCATGGAAAGATAATCCTCGAATTTCATTACGATATTTTACAGATTTCCCCTATATATGGTATAAAGTCTACCGGAACTTTCAAATCCGTCTATTAAGTATATGTCGGCTAGGCGTACTATTTACCCGATTTTCCCTAATTTTGATACCAGAGCACGCTATTATCATGGAGGGATAATCCTACAATTTCATTACAATATCTTACAGATTTCTCGACAGCACTGAATCCTGCTAAAATCAACATGTCCTGAAACATGGGATAGTTCGTTCAACAACAAGACCCTATATTAAAAGAAAACCTGGATTCACCCAGAAATTTACGAATTTCGAAAAAACAAGAAATTTTCAACAACAATAGAAACGTAAAAGATATAGATATAGAACGTAAAAGTTACGACGATAGCAGACGACTGAAACCAGCAAGAGAAAGCAAAATGGATCAACAAATGACCAAGTTACACGCAGAAATAGCCACATTGGTCGGCACCATGCAAAAAGAACAGCAAGAATTCACAGAGAGAATCGCTTTGTTAGAAGAACGAAATGCTCCACAATCAACGCAACGCAACGTTTACTGGATGAAATGAAGAAAATTTCACCAGTCAGGAAAACACTTGCAGAGTTCCACGGTGAAGTATAAAAAGCACTAAATTTAGCATTATCCAAAATTGAGATGTCCAGTGACGATAAAAAGGAAAGAATGAAAGAATGAGTCAAGCGGAACTAGTGAGAGCATTTATTCTTGGATTGTACTCAAAGTACACTAGGAGTACATTGCATAGCCATAATCTGAGTAATTTGGAATCGGCATACGCGACAGCCTGTACCATATTCGATTATCTGTTAAGCGATTATCAACGAAGAAATTTCTTCAATTAACCTCAACAACAGCTTGTATTAGTCGAAATGGATGTCGACAATTCCAGACGGTATGAACAAACTACTAGAAATAGTAATGCTATAAATGGTAATTATACCAATGCAAAGCACATGTATAGAAGAAGTAGGGTACAGGGGTAGTAATCAAATTGTGGCTTCACCACAAAATCTAATACAAAGAATTAATCAAACCAAACAAATAAATTTCGAATCTGTAGTACTTTTTTAGGTAATGAACGGGCTGCCCTGCATTCAAACAACGTGCGGTGTAACAGGCACCCCAGCAAGTGGACACAGGGTCTACCAATAACTACATAAACATTGCTTGTAAAACTGGATAACCTATTAAAATAAAACCTTTTGAAACCACAATTTTTGCACGGCTACTAAAGAATAGATTCCAAAAAAATAATCACAATGTATGGACATCACCTAACCTTTTATCAAATTAATGAAATTAGTGTATTTGACATGATACATTGACATTGGAGAACAAGGTCTACCACAAATGAAGGTAGAAATAAACTTATTTCACCATAGCTTGAAATACTAAAAGAAAAAGTTTCCAGGAGTTTAACTGAAGACTAATTATATCATTAATAATGATGAGTTCAAAGGCCAGTTTGATTAACCTATGAGAATAAATAATAAAACTAGGGAAAGGTTGTCTTTTACAACCGCAGCACAAGCATCAAATAGGACCGAATCAGAAGATCCAAAACGGACAAAACAGTATCTATATCCCATATCTGACCAAGACTTTGTCACCAAAGGCGTTGAAAATTTGTTAAATGATGAAATCATCTAACCAATCAAAAGCCCATATAACTCACCTATATGGATTGTATCCGCATTATTAACCCCCATATGATTACTGACAGATCCTATTACAGTTAGCAACATGACTATACAAAACTTAGGGAAAGAAAGATTTTTTCAACAATTAATTTAGGATCACGCTTTCACCAAATCTTATGGACGACGTATGGACGACATTCTTAGAGAATACATTGTCTAATTTGCATATATTTATATCGAGTTAATAGTCGAGTATTAATATATTCTTCCGCACCCGAGGAACATATGGAACACCTTCGGTTTATAATCACTTTTTTGCACAATGCTAACATAAAATTTCGAACGAAAAATTACAAATCTTCCAGGTTTCAGTCGAATACCTTGGACACATTATCAAACAGAATAGGATAACAGTTGATCCTAAAAAATACAAACTATAAAGAACTACCCACAAAGGAAGGAAAAAAATTTAGATACTTTCTAGGACTTGCTAGTTATTAAAGGAAATTAATGAAATATTTTGCTAAAATTACAAAACCATTAATCATCCATTTGAGAGGAGAAATAAGTATGATAAAAAACATTAAAGTGCCAAAACACTCGTGCGTTTAGACACACCAGCGGTAGAAGCTTTCTCCAAACGGACAGGTTTCTCCAAACCTTTCAGTTTGACAACAGATGCAAACTACTTCGCTATTGGAGCAGTTTTAGTCAATCGTAATTCGCCAACCTATCGCATTTATCTCCCGCACACTAAGCGACACAGAACAAAATTATAGTACCAATGAAAAAGAGTTGTTAGCAATCTTATGGTCTTTGCAAAAACTTAGAAATTATTTATATGGCGTAGTAGACTTAACAATTTACACTGCTCACCAACCACTAATCTTTTCTATTTCAGAAAAAATCCGAATACAAAACTAAAACATTAGAAGTTAATTGAAGAATATAGTTTGGTGCCAAACTAGTGTATAAATCTGGACACCATTCACAACAAAATTCACCAAATAAAATTACTAAATTAAAATAAAATAAATTATTATTAAATAAACAGCCGCTTAATTCATTAAAAAACAAGTCATTTTACCATAAAATAGTGAAAAAAGGAAGTACTCACTCAAACAATATTTCCCAGTCGATCTATACACACAATATTTTTCAGGAACTCAGCAGACTTATTAATTAAACTAAAAGATGTCCCTTTTGTCATTTAGGAAAGGAGATTATCACCACTTTTCCCAAACTGGACCTATTATGTCAAAATCAACTTCCTGACGTCACCGCTATAAGCTAACAAAAAGAAATTGTCACTCAAATACATAGACGCGTATATAGAAATTACAAAAACTACATACAAGAAGTAGAAGGGTAGAAAGGACACAATATGTTGTGAAATATGTCTGCAACACAAGTATGAACGACAACCAAATAAACAACCTATAGGAAAAACTCCAATAGCAACAGGAGTAGGAGAGTACGTACAAATGGACGTATTCCATATTAATAACAAGCTGCATCTTAGCCAGTGATAAAGATATACTTATTCCAATGTGAGAACGCCTCAAAATTAGGGTTTTTTTTATAACGTTTTGCATTGTTGCCGTTGTTTGTCATAAAAAATACTAATTTTTGAGCATTTAAATTAAAACACCCTACATTTCTTACGATTAAAATTTGTTAAATGTTGACCTTTATTGTATAAAAAAAAAATATAAATATATTAATATATTTAGATATATTTCTGATTTCATGGTATATTAAAAAAACGTGTCTTTAAGCTCTCAATAATAAATTAAATGAACTAAACTTGCCTACTGCCAACGAATAAATGGTTCGTATCATTTTCAATGGCAAATTAATACCCCGAAGCTGCAGATCACAAAACATTGCTTCAATTACATTTAAATTTCGCGTTTTCTTTTCTTTTTATTGTTTAACATTTTTATTTGTGATCTTGCCCACCCAGTGAGAACTATGTAACCTTACATTTTGAGAAAAATTTTTATTCCTTCGTAAAACAAGGATTTTCTTACTTCTTTATTCATCTTGTATATATTAAGATTAAAAGGAAAAGGAAAGGAAAAGGAAAGGAAAGTAAGGAAAGGAAGGATAGGATGATAGGAAAGGAAATAGCCATAAATAATTTCGAGAAGGGCACATTTGCCTTAGCGGTCTGGTTATGCGCGGTGTTATTTCGTCGCTGTCTCGACAACGACTAAACGATAGAGCGTAAATGTATGTGCGATTGTGTGATGTAAGCGAGCACAATTGTGCTTTGAAATGCCGACCACTGCTCTAAATACTGTTTGCTACGCAAACTTGACACAAAGATAAACTGTCACGAATCCATGTCAGAACCAAATATCTCATAACTGATAACGAAAGCATATTTAATGCAAACATGGAGAAATTCCCACACATTCCCACAACTACAAAAAACGCATTCAATTATCCCAACGTCACATCATTTAACGTCGAACTTGAATGGTTACATAGCACGCTTATTGAACTTTCTCAGATTTTAGCTGCCGATTTTACAAAAATGGGTAAAATCGTATCAGTACTTTCCTTAGCTCCTAATATAAGGATTTTAAAACTTCTGGTTGACTTTTAACAATATATATGGATAATATGTGAGGTATCTTAAGGCAGAAAGTCAGACATTATCTTTTTCTGGTAATAGTATATCGTGATGCCAAAAACGGATAAAATCGGATCAATACCACTCTAGCCCAACATACACAATATTGAAATTTCATATTTACGGTTGGCTTTATACGGTATAAATCATAGCAGAGCAAATTATAGCAGACTTATTTCCGAATAAGTCGGTCAATGTATGAGTTACCTTCATAAATATTGCGTAGAATCATATTCTCGAGTATACTATATACAGTCTGGACCTTCCCCTAGACCCAATATACTCCATATAGGGTTTTCCAACTTTCCAGCTGACTTTAAACCAAATGTAGTAATTTCCGGCTTTCCACTGAGTCTATGACCTGCAATATAAGTAGGGGGTTTGGTTACCTTTTCATGGTGCTTTTTGTGAGCTCTTTCTGAGCGGCTAGCGGAGCTTTTGTGCACTTTTGTGAAACGTAATATAGGTTTTTCCTGAGCGCCATGGCGCGCCATCTCGCGTAGCATTTGTGCGCTGGCTTCTGTGCGTCATCTTGCAGCTTGGGGAAAACGTGGTGGAACTAGCCTTTTGTGCGTCATCGACAAATTACATGTCGATGTGCTTATGTGTAGATATGTATATATCAAAAATTTTTACATTGTTGCAGTTACATATCGATGCGTATATGTGTATATATGTATATATCACAATTATCAGCGGTTTTATATCGTTGATGGAAAATGAAACGTGCGCATGTGTTAACATCTGTTATGTCATCATTTGTTGCCCACATACAATCTAGTTTATGTAAACCGAATATGTTTCGAATATTTGAAAAGGTGAGCTGTTTTATACGGTTGCAATTCAAAAATTATATGTTTAAAAAATTCAGTGTGATCTTTGTCCAAGGAACATTGATATTTACAACCATATTTTTTAATTCGATTGCTAACATTTTCAATGATTCTATTTTTTTTACATCTATTTCCTTCAACAAATGAATGATTACTAATTAAAAAAATAACCGCATATTATTAAAACCAAACCTTATCTACACTTGTGTATAGATTGACACAGACTGGAAGTAAATCATATGGAAACCGTCCGTATATAAAACGTTAGTTTTTAAAGTATTCTATAAAACCATCAGAACATTGAGTGAAGAAAACATTATAGTTCGAGATGTGCAAGGATTTTTTACTAACAAACAATTCTTTGTGAAGGAGTTGAGTATTATCAGATCTGATTTGGAAATTAAAACCTTTGTTATTAAATCACATTTCGGATATTTTAATTTGTCGTTGAAGGATCGAATTACAGTTAACTGGCTATATAACAATAATCATGTGTTAAAGTGTAAAGATGGTGATTAATCATTGAAAGATGTTAAACAATATTTAAATATATGTTTTAAGGGAAGGAAAATAAGTTAAATGTCTATGAAAAAGGATTAGTAAAAATTAAATAAATACGAGATATAATTAAAAATGATATTAATATATTGAGTAGATGATTTGAATGTTTAAATATAGAAAATTTTTATAACGCTAATATGAAAATTGACAGTGAAATTTGTATTTGTGATTATTAAAAGATGAAAAAGTTCTGCCAAATTTTTTTAAATATTCGAAAAATATGTTTTTTTTATTAAAAAAATTTATGATCAATTTTATGTTAAAAAAAAACATAAATTTAATTAATTGTAATTAGTGTTATTTCACAAAACATATGTTACTGCTTCAAATTATTTTATCAGGTTAATGTTAGTTGTGTCCCATTAGTCATATACCTTTTAAATAAAATAACATAAAAAGAAAACATAACTTGATTTAATTGTAAATATTGTTGATTCATAATATACTGGTTTCCGCTTAGTTAATATTAATCGAATCAATTTTAGATAAAAAACTTTGTATAAAAGCCAATGAGGCATCGCTGAAGTTTTCAACTCTAAACATTTTTATTTGAAAGTTGAACAATAACATTTTAACTACAATAAAAAAATTAAAAAAAATAACTAAGAAATGGCTAAGTTCGGGTGTAACCGAACATTTTATACTCTCGCAAAGTGCAAGGCTCAAAGGATCAGCGGTGGGGATATGCTTTCGGGTGCTGACATAACCTTATATTAAAATATGTTGCGGAAGAATTCAACATTCATTATTCGACGAAATTGTCAATGGATTGCAATCATATTTGAAATCTTATTAACTTATTTTACAGGTCATAGACTCATGTACTTTCATTGCTATATTTTGCTTCATGTCAGAGATATTTATATTACAATCTACCAAATTAACTCAAATAAGATATATGCGATATAAACTCAACCAAAGTGGTTTAATGAATGTATTAGATACATGAGGAAAAGGTCAATATCCTTATATTAGGTATATGGGGCTATGGGAACTATTTACCCGATTTGCCCCATTTTTGAGAGCACATTAGAGAGCACCCCCCAGAGCACATTATTATCATGGAAAGATAATCCTCGAATTTCATTACGATATTTTACAGATTTCCCCTATATATGGTATAAAGTCTACCGGAACTTTCAAATCCGTCTATTAAGTATATGTCGGCTAGGCGTACTATTTACCCGATTTTCCCTAATTTTGATACCAGAGCACGCTATTATCATGGAGAGATAATCCTACAATTTCATTACAATATCTTACAGATTTCTCGACAGCACTGAATCCTGCTAAAATCAACATGTCCTGAAACATGGGATAGTTCGTTCAACAACAAGACCCTATATTAAAAGAAAACCTGGATTCACCCAGAAATTTACGAATTTCGAAAAAACAAGAAATTTTCAACAACAATAGAAACGTAAAAGATATAGATATAGAACGTAAAAGTTACGACGATAGCAGACGACTGAAACCAGCAAGAGAAAGCAAAATGGATCAACAAATGACCAAGTTACACGCAGAAATAGCCACATTGGTCGGCACCATGCAAAAAGAACAGCAAGAATTCACAGAGAGAATCGCTTTGTTAGAAGAACGAAATGCTCCACAATCAACGCAACGCAACGTTTACTGGATGAAATGAAGAAAATTTCACCAGTCAGGAAAACACTTGCAGAGTTCCACGGTGAAGTATAAAAAGCACTAAATTTAGCATTATCCAAAATTGAGATGTCCAGTGACGATAAAAAGGAAAGAATGAAAGAATGAGTCAAGCGGAACTAGTGAGAGCATTTATTCTTGGATTGTACTCAAAGTACACTAGGAGTACATTGCATAGCCATAATCTGAGTAATTTGGAATCGGCATACGCGACAGCCTGTACCAGATTCGATTATCTGTTAAGCGATTATCAACGAAGAAATTTCTTCAATTAACCTCAACAACAGCTTGTATTAGTCGAAATGGATGTGGACAATTCCAGACGGTATGAATAAACTACTAGAAATAGTAATGCTATAAATGGTAATTATACCAATGCAAAACACATGTATAGAAGAAGTAGGGTACAGGGGTAGTAATCAAATTGTGGCTTCACCACCTAATCTAATACAAAGAATTAATCAAACCAAACAAGAAGATTTAAAATCTGTAGATTTTTCTAAACAAGAAGAACAATTTGAAACAGGTAGTACTTTTTAGGTAATGAACGGGCTGCCCTGAATTCAAACAACGTGCGGTGTAACAGGCACCCCAGCAAGTGGACACAGGGTCCACCAATAACTATATAAACATTGCTTGTAAAACTGGATAACCTATTAAAATAAAACCTTTTGAAACCACAATTTTTGCACGGCTACTAAAGAATAGATTCCAAAAAAATAATTACAATGTGTGGACATCACCTAACCTTTTATCAAATTATTGAACTTAGTGTATTTGACATGATACATTGACATTGGAGAACAAGGTCTACCACAAATGAAGGTAGAAATAAACTTATTTCACCATAGCTTGAAATAATAAATAATAATATAAAATAAATAATAATAATAAATAATAAAACTAGGGAAATGTTGTCTTTTACAGCCACAGCACAAGCATCAAATAGGACCGAATCAGAAGATCCAAAACGGACAAAACAGTATCTATATCCCATATCTGACGAAGACTTTGCCATCAAAGGCGTTGAAAATTTGTTAAATGATGAAATCATCTAACCAATCAAAAGCCCATATAACTCACCTATATGGATTGTATCCGCATTATTAACCCTCATATGATTACTGATAGATCCTATTACAGTTAGCAACATGACTATACAAAACTTAGGGAAGGAAAGATTTTTTCAACAATTAATTTAGGATCACGCTTTCACCAAATCTTAATTAAAGAATATGATGGAGAAAAGACAGCATTCTCTGTCAACGGTGCGAAGTATGAAATTGTTAAAATGCCATTCAGATTAAAGAATGTCTCATCTATTTTTCTACGATGTATGGACGACATTCTTAGAGAATACATTGTCTAATTTGCATATATTTATATCGAGTTAATAGTCGAGTATTAATATATTCTTCCGCACCGGAGGAACATATGGAACACCTTCGGTTTATAATCACTTTTTTGCACAATGCTAACATAAAATTTCGAACGAAAAATTACAAATCTTCCAGGTTTCAGTCGAATACCTTGGACACATTATCAAACAGAATAGGATAACAGTTGATCCTAAAAAATACAAACTATAAAGAACTACCCACAAAGGGAGGAAAAAAATTTAGATACTTTCTAGGACTTGCTAGTTATTAAAGGAAATTAATGAAATATTTTGCTAAAATTACAAAACCATTAATCATCCATTTGAGAGGAGAAATAAGTATGATAAAAAACATTAAAGTGCCAAAACACTCGTGCGTTTAGACAAACCAACGGTAGAAGCTTTCTCCAAACGGACAGGTTTCTCCAAACCTTTCAGTTTGACAACAGATGCAAACAACTTCGCTATTGGAGCAGTTTTAGTCAATCGTAATTCGCCAACCTATCGCATTTATCTCCCGCACACTAAGCGACACAGAACAAAATTATAGTACCAATGAAAAAGAGTTGTTAGCAATCTTATGGTCTTTGCAAAAACTTAGAAATTATTTATATGGCGTAGTAGACTTAACAATTTACACTGCTCACCAACCACTAATCTTTTCTATTTCAGAAAAAATCCGAATACAAAACTAAAACATTAGAAGTTAATTGAAGAATATAGTTTGGTGCCAAACTAGTGTATAAATCTGGACACCATTCACAAAAAAAATCACCAAATAAAATTACTAAATTAAAATAAAATATATAAAGTAAATTATTATTAAATAAACAACGGCTTAATTCATCAAAAATCAAGTAATTGTACCATAAAATAATGAAAGAAAAGTAGTACTCACTCAAACAACATTTCCCTGTCGATCTATACACGCAATATTTTTCAAGAACTCAGCAGACTTGTTAATTAAACTAAAAGATGTCCCTTTTGTCATTTAGAAAAGGAGATTATCACCACTTTTCCCAAACTGGACCTATTATGTCAAAATCAACTTCCTGACGTCACCGCTATAAACGAACAAAAAGAAATTGTCACTCAGATGCATAGACGCGTATATAGAAATTACAAAAATTACATACAAGAAGTAGAAGGGTAGAAAGGACACAATATGTTGTGAAATATGTCTGCAACACAAGTATGAACGACAACCAAATAAACAACCTATAGGAAAAACTCCAATAGCAACAGGAGTAGGAGAGTACGTACAAATGGACGTATTCCATATTAATAACACGCTGCATCTTAGCCAGTGATAAAGATATACTTATTCCAATGTGCGAACGCCTCAAAATTAGGATTTTTTATAACGTTTTGCATTGTTGCATTGTTTGTCATACAAAATACTAATTTTTGGGCATTTAAATTAGAACACCCTACATTTATTACGATTAAAATTTGTTAAATGTTGACCTTTATTGTATTAAAAAAAATTTAAATATATTTCTTTTGATTTCATGGTATATTAAAAAAACGTGTCTTTAAGCTTTCAATAATAAGTTAAATGAACTAAACTTGCCTACTGCCAACGAATAAATGGTTCGTATCATTTTCAATGGCAAATTAATACCGCGAAGCTGCAGATCACAAAACACTTATCACTTTTTATTTGTTGTTATTGTGTTGTTGTGTTGTTTAACACTTTTATTTGTGATCTTGCACGACGGTTACAAATGCCTCTGTCGAAATTTTTTTTTGCAGGATTCCAATCTGGTCGTTCCAGTCTTTCTATTTGATAAATGTCAAATGTCAAACCTACCCGATCAAGTGAACTGTTAAAGTCGGGTAGGTGATTTACTCTCTATTTTAAGTGACAAGAGAATTCTACATTCCTTTATCACTGACTTAGCTCTATAGACAGACTCTCTAAATCAGTGGTCGACAATGAGAGGAATTGCGACTGTGTGAGTGAGCACGAAAGAAAAGACACCCAGTTAGAACTATGTAATCTTACATTTTGAGAAAATTTTTTATTCCCTCGTAAAACAAGCATTTTCTTAATTCTTTTTTCATCTTATATATATTAAGATTAAAAGGAAAAGGAAAGGAAAAGGAAAGGAAGGATAGGATGATAGGAAAGGAAATAGTCATAAATAATTTCGAGCAGGGCACATTTGCCTTAGCGGTCTGGTTACGCGTGGTGTTATTTCGTCGCTGTCTCGACAACGACTAAACGATAGAGCGTAAATGTATGTGTGATTGTGTGATGTAAGCGAGCACAATTGTGCTTTGAAATGCCGACCACTGCTCTAAATACTGTTTGCTACGCAAACTTGACACAAAGATAAACTGTCACGAATCCATGTCAGAACCAAATATCTCATAACTGATAACGAAAGCATATTTAATGCAAACATGAAGAAATTCCCACACATTCCCACAACTACAAAAAACGCATTCAATTACCCCAGCGTCACATCATTTAACGTCAAACTTGAACGGTTACATAGCACGCTTATTGAACTTTCTCAGATTTTAGCTGCCGATTTTACAAAAATGGGTAAAATCGTATCAGTACTTTCCTTAGCTCCTAATATAAGGATTTTCAAACTTCTGGTTGACTTTTAACAATATATATGGATAATATGTGAGGTATCTTAAGGCAGAAAGTCAGACATTATCTTTTCCTGGTAATAGTATATCGTGATGCCAAAAACGGATAAAATCGGATCAATACCACTCTAGCCCAACATACACAATATTGAAATTTCAAATTTACGGTTGGCTTTATACGGTATAAATCATAGCAGAGTAAATTATAGCAGACTTATTTCCGAATATGTCGGTCAATGTATGAGTTACCTTCATAAATATTGCATAGAAACATATTCTCGAGTATACAATATACAGTCTGGACCTTCCCCTAGACCCAATATACCCCATATAGGGATTTCCAACTTTCCAGCTGGTTTTAAACCCAATGTAGTAATTTCCGTCTTTCCACCTGACTTTAAAACGTTTATGTTGGACAATATGTCTGACATTTTAATGAAATTAAGTGAAAATACCTTCTTAAATCTAATATGGTTTAGCGTTAAATATGAATGAAATCCTTGGTCCTTGACCATGATCTAAGCCCCATATCCCCAATATAATAATTTTTATTATACATTAAGTTTAACCCTTTTGGTTGAGTTTATATCGCATGTATCTCATTTGAGTTAATTTGGTCGATTTTGATATAAATATCTGGGGCAATCGGGGGTAATCTGTAGGGTACAGGGGTAGTAATCAAATTGTGGCTTCACCACAAAATCTAATACAAAGAATTAATCAAACCAATGAATACAGTTAAAAAAAAAAAAAAAAAAAAAAACCACTTAATATCATTAAAATATCACACATATTGACCAACATAAACGGTTTAAAGTCAGATGGAAAGTCGGGAGTTCTTATATCGGGCATATTTGGGATAGAGGAAGATCTGCACTGATCACAATAACTATTTTCATTATTCAAGTATATTAGGGAACATGTTTTCACGCATTTTTGTGAAGGTAGCTCACGTAATGACCGAAATATTACATAAAGTCCACTAGAGTAGCGAAAATCTTTACATGTAGTACATGAGAGCCGGGACAATTCGGTAACCGATTTCACACATTTTAATCAGTGAACTATGGTATATCCGCTATTACACGTTCACTTAATTTTGCTAAGAGAACTTTTATATTGACCGTTATATAAGGTAAAAAGTCTACCGAAAGTTTGAAAATTTGTATATTAGGTATATGGCGGCTAGGGAAAATTTTTTCCCGATTTTCCCCATTTGCGATACCAGAGCACACTGTTATCATGGAAAGATAATCCTACAACTTCATTACAATATCTTACAGATTTTCAATATGCGTGATAGTTTAATGATATTAAGTGGATATGTTTTCTTAAACATAGTGTGATTTCGCGCCAAATATGAAAAAAATCGGCCTAGACCGTGGTCTAAGCCCCTTATTCTTAATATAATGATTTCCTTTTCTCTGGTTTACTTTTTGCTCATGCATCTAATATTTTCAATTAAGCCACTTTGGTTGACTTTATATGGCATATATCTTATTCGCAGTTAATTTGGTAGATTTTAATACAAATATCTCGGACACGAAGCAAAATATAGCAATGAAAGTACATGAGTCTATGACCTATAATATAAGTTAATAAGATACCAAATATGATTGCAATCCATTCACGGTTTCGTCGAATAATGAGTGTTGAATTCTCAAGCACTGTTTTTTAAGGCAAAGTTATGTCAGCACCTGAAAGCATTTCCTCGCCGTTGATCCTTGCACATTGCTAGAGTATAAAATGTTCGCTTACACCCGAACTTAGCCCTTCCTTACTTGTTTATTTTACTTTTCGAGCATAGGTGAATCATCTTGTACATTATTTAAATTGAATTTTTCAGTATCCGCAACCATTCAAAATGTGAAAAAGGTAAATATTGTGACATTGCGTAACTATATAAATTATTAACCACATAAACTTCTAAATTTACGAGATAATGTGATTCTTTATTACAATTAAAGTCATTCAAATATTTGTTATTTGCTATTGAATGTTAATTACTGCATTACGTAATACCCTTCTAATACCTTTCGCTATAAGGGTATGCGTATTAAGGTCGGTTAACAACTCTAAATTTATGTTTGTTAATTTCAACATTGTATTCCACGATAAACCTGGAGTAGTATAATAGTGAAATGGATCTAAGTTGCGAATTGATTTACAAACTTTTCTTAAATTTTCAAACACATCTGCTTTCAAATATAATAATAGGTAGTCCAATAAGCTATTACAATTTAATTCCTTCCAATCATTTAGAGCATGTTCATAGCCAACATATTTACATACTTCATCAGTTAATTTATTATAAAAAAATTAAATATCTGGTAGTTGTGTTTCTTTGAGTCGCTCTGCTGAGCTAAGAAAATTATCAAATTGAATTCCTTAATATTGGTAAAGAAAGATTTTATAGTAAACACATTTGTTTCAGATAAATTATCTGCAAGACTGTGTAAGCTCGATGGCATAAACCTAAACGAATCTAAAAAACGAAGTTCAATTTTCTCTTTATCATTAATATAAAATTTCTTTCATATGGAAAGATACAGCTCTTTATCTAGCGGAATGATATTTTGATATATTTTTTTGATATATTTATATTTTAATATAATATATATTTGAATTCATGATGCACTGTGCCACCAAAGTCGAAGAACACAATCGGAGAACATTCCCGTGGTTTTTTGAACACACCACGAATTGGGTATCTGGTGGCTTGAAAAGTTATTTGCCAATTTCGACTATTCTTATGCATGAGGTTATTAACCATATTTGGTTAAATCAATGTATGTTATTGGTCGATTGGGCAGACGACTTAAAAGTTTTTTGATGGTGATGCTTGAGGCCCGTAAAAAACCCGAATCTTTTTTCATATAGTTCAAGCATTAAACCTTTACCCATAGCAATTGATGCTATATACCTGTTGTGTCGTTTAGGCTTTTCCAGATCTTCTTTTCCTTATTTAATATCTCTATTGTGGAATAATTCTTGGTATAGCTCTCTCGATATCTTTTGGGTTTTCGCTTTCCAAAAGCTTTTTAGTTTTATTAATAACGTTTTTTTCCCCCATTTGTTTTTCTCTTCTTCTTTTCTTGTTTTTTCTTTTTTAATTTCTTCGATTTGCCTTTGATTTCAGGTATTATTAACTCAAAACTTCATTTTTGTCTTCATCGCGTTTGTTACAAACCACGCGGCTGCACGCACTTTTGTCACTGTTTTTAGGTGTTACTCATTGCTAGGTCTTTTGTTTAATTCTTTTGACTGTAAATATGCAATGTCCTCTTGCTAAACGCTTTGATAATTTTGTTTCTGGCCAACAAAACTGATAGCCAGGTATATGTAATTCAATTGGTAATGTTTTTACTAAGTTGTTTACAATACCATCTATAGTTTTATACAGTTTTCGAAAATTTTTTTTATATATTTTATAAATATTGCAGTTAAAAATTTTTTCTTTAATATATATATATATTATATATATATATATATTATATATATATTATATATTATATATATATTATATATATATATATATTGATTATATATTGAAAGGTTTTCAGTTACAAAATTCGTTTGATAAAGCAACCAATAATAATTGAAGTAAAAATATTGATAACGTTTATACGAGTGGTGGAAAACATAAAGTAAACACAGTTCTCTTTTATCAAACTCAATATGTGCTTTAATCGTACGACCATCAAATTGTGGTAAAACAAACAGTTCTTACGTTTCTCCATCACAAAATGGAGAAAAAATACAATTTTTTTAATATTTATATTTACTCAAAATCATTACATCAACCGAAATATTGTTATCTAAATAAATTGATTGCAGCTATTAAGGGAATAACTCTATACATGTTTGTGAAAATTAATAACAATAATAATACACCATTTTTTTTAATACAAATTTTATACATAAGATAATTTTATACACCAGATTTATATACCAGATTAATTTAATTTATTATAATATATACCAGTGAAGTAATAGATCCCTAAACAACCACACGCATACACGTAAACACATGTACGACACACATGGATAATTCAAAAATGGATAATAAATTATTAAAAAATATTGTAGACACGTCGTGTTAGGAGCTAAGTTATAAGCTATAAAATTAAATACTGAAAATCGGTTTAATTTGTTGGGAGATACATTCCAACCAATAACAAAAGCCTTGAATTAAATTATGGGTAAAATGAAAGGAAATAAAAATAATGAAATGTGGAGGCGTGTTCAAAAAAAATTTGCTTTGAAAAAAAATATTTATTCATTCGTCTAAATTAATGTTGTCGCCTCCAAAATAGACTTCATTCGATATTATCCACTTATGCTATCCCAGTGTGTGGATTCCAGTTTGTGGAACGAAAAGAAGCGCTTCTTATAGCTCAGCAGCTTCAGTTGTAAGTATAAAGCAGTACGTTGGTAACACAGTCATTGCTATAGTGACACCTTTATCGTGTTTTTTTTCGAGCCAACAATGTAGATAATTTTCCACCACTGTCTATAAGGTTCTAATGCGTTATATATCTACTGCACTATATATGGTCGACATTGGTGGCTGATTTTTGATATCTGAAGACAATGTTTATTATTGAGGATTTTAATGTCAGCCAATATATTATTTAAGGAGTATTCTCCTTAATAAGTTGCGGTTTCGAAATTATACCGAGCTCATTGATAAAGGCTAAGCATTTCATGGATGATGAAATGGCGTAGATGGCTTTTTGTTGCACCTTGTGATTTCACTAGATCAAACAGGAACTTTTTTAAATCATATTCTGAGATGAATGTCCGGTAGGCCTGCTTCAATTAATACCACTTTAATGGGAGAGATAGGGAACGCGCGAAAGCTTCTTCTAGCCGTTATGTGGTAGGGGGTTTGAATGAGTGTGTTTTAGCGCACTGTCCATAAATCGCAAATATATATATATATATATATTTTTTTTTGTTGCACCTTGTGATTTCACTAGATCAAACAGGAACTTTTTTAAATCATATTCTGAGATGAATGTCCGGTAGGCCTGCTTCAATTAATACCACTTTAATGGGAGAGATAGGGAACGCGCGAAAGCTTCTTCTAGCCGTTATGTGGTAGGGGGTTTGAATGAGTGTGTTTTAGCGCACTGTCCATAAATCGCAAACCCGAGGTCTATTTCTGACAACATCTTAGTTTTTACAATATTTACAAGAGTTGACAGAAGTATGTGACAATCTTTTCAAGTAAGAAACTTACTAAGAGTTAGCCTAGTGAGTAAGCTTAATCTATTTATTATTATATTATTACAATGATTATACAATGATGATATTATTTACAATGATCTTTAAAAGTTGGTATTTTTTTTATCAAAAATTAGCTCAAATATTCTTAAAGTATTAGTGTGTGAGATTTGTGCATTAGCGAGGGACATGTTAGGGAAGATGCATTTTCTTACACATACCATACATACCATTGTTTATACCATACGTTTTGTTCCCATTTCTGTAATTCTTGCAGTAAGGTATGGGCTCCAATTCTATCAGAAGCTTTCGTAAAATCAATACTCAGTGTGGATAAGCGATTTTTTGTAGATATTGTTGTTGAGGCACAGTGTTCAAAGTAAAGTATGGGTCAATGACATCATATCGCTTTGAAATGCGAATTGAATTGCTATTAATTGGCTTTTAATCTCTTTTATTCGGCATACCACTTGATAACGTATAGAATAGAATAGAATAGAATACTTTGTCGAAACCTGGGGTTTTACCGGACATTTTGCTGAGTGTGGAGACAATTTCTACTACTGCAATACGATATTCTTCAGTTTAGCTTCAGAACAAGAGGATAGGTTGTGGGATATGTGGGAAATTATTTGACTCGATATGTTAGAGTGGAAGTTGGAATTGCGCGAATTACTTTACCAATTTCCTGCAACGTTCTGACTGCTAAAAATGCTGCTGCTGCTGTCCCATATGTGACTGTTGTAATATTATGTTGTTGTTATGTTTAAGTTGTTAAATTATTTTCCTCCGGCGGATTTTCTCTCTATATAACTCACTGGTATTCCTGATCATAGGGCAATTTACGATGATATCCACAATGTCTCTTAGCAATCTGGGCGCGATTAGCATCATGTCGTTCAAACTGTATTCATTGGTTTGATTAATTCTTTGTATTAGATTTTGTGGTGAAGCCACAATTTGATTACTACCCCTGTACCCTACAGATTACCCCCGATTGCCCCAGATATTTATATCAAAATCGACCAAATTAACTCAAATGAGATACATGCGATATAAACTCAACCAAAAGGGTTAAACTTAATGTATAATAAAAATTATTATATTGGGGATATGGGGCTTAGATCATGGTCAAGGACCAAGGATTTCATTCATATTTAACGCTAAACCATATTAGATTTAAGAAAGTATTTTCACTTAATTTCATTAAAATGTCAGACATATTGTCCAACATAAACGTTTTAAAGTCAGGTGGAAAGACAGAAATTACTACATTGGGTTTAAAACCAGCTGGAAAGTTGGAAATCCCTATATGGGGTATATTGGGTCTAGGGGAAGGTCCAGACTGTATATTGTATACTCTAGAATATGTTTCTACGCAATATTTATGAAGGTAACTCATACATTGACCGACATATTCGGAAATAAGTCTGCTATAATTTACTCTGCTATGATTTATACCGTATAAAGCCAACCGTAAATTTGAAATTTCAATATTATGTATGTTGGGCTAGAGTGGTATTGATCCGATTTTATCCGTTTTTGGCACCACGATATACTATTACCAGAAAAAGATAATGTCTGACTTTCTGTCTTAAGATACCTCACATGTTATTCATATATATTGTTAAAAGTCAACCAGAAGTTTGAAAATCCTTATATTAGGAGCTAAGGAAAGTACTGATACGATTTTACCCATTTTTGTAAAATCGGCTGCTAAAATCTGAGAAAGTTCAATAAGCGTGCTATGTAAGCGTTCAAGTTCGACGTTGAATGATGAGACGTTGGGGTAATTGAACGCGTTATTTGTAGTTGTGGGAATGTGTGGGAATTTCTCCATGTTTGCATTAAATATGCTTTCGTTATCAGTTATGAAATATTTGGCATTCGGGTAAATTTGTGTTAGTCCTTCTTCTGACATGGATTCGCGACAGTTTATCTTTGTGTCAAGTTTGCGTAGGAAACAGTATTTAGAGCAGTGGTCGGCATTTCATGGCACAATTGTGCTCGCTTACATCACACAACCACACATACATTTACGCTCTATCGTTTAGTCGTTGTCGAGACAGCGACGAAATAACACTAACACAATAAACAAAGAACACACGCAACAACTAATAACACACGCTAAGGCAAATGTGCCCTTCTCGAAATTATTTATGACTATTTCCTTTCCTATCATCCTATCCTTCCTTTCCTTTTCCTTTTAATCTTAATATATATAAGATGAAAAAAGAATTAAGAAAATGCTTGTTTTACGAGGGAATAAAAAATTTTCTCAAAATGTAAGATTACATAGTTCTAACTGGGTGTCTTTTCTTTCGTGCTCACTCACACAGTCGCAATTCCTCTCATTGTCGACCACTGATTTAGAGAGTCTGTCTATAGAGCTAAGTCAGTGATAAAGGAATGTAGAATTCTCTTGTCACTTAAAATAGAGAGTAAATCACTTACCCGACTTTAACAGTTCACTTGATCGGGTAGGTTTGACATTTGACATTTATCAAATAGAAAGACTGGAACGACCAGATTGGAATCCTGCAAAAAAAAATCTCGACAGAGGCATTTGTAACCGTCGTGCAAGATCACAAATAAAAGTGTTAAACAACACAACAACACAATAACAACAAATAAAAAGTGATAAGTGTTTTGTGATCTGCAGCTTCGCGGTATTAATTTGCCATTGAAAATGATACGAACCATTTATTCGTTGGCAGTAGGCAAGTTTAGTTCATTTAACTTATTATTGAAAGCTTAAAGACACGTTTTTTTAATATACCATGAAATCAAAAGAAATATATTTAAATTTTTTTTAATACAATAAAGGTCAACATTTAACAAATCTTAATCGTAATAAATGTAGGGTGTTCTAATTTAAATGCCCAAAAATTAGTATTTTGTATGACAAACAATGCAACAATGCAAAACGTTATAAAAAATCCTAATTTTGAGGCGTTCGCACATTGGAATAAGTATATCTTTATCACTGGCTAAGATGCAGCGTGTTATTAATATGGAATACGTCCATTTGTACGTACTCTCCTACTCCTGTTGCTATTGGAGTTTTTCCTATAGGTTGTTTATTTGATTGTCGTTCATACTTGTGTTGCAGACATATTTCACAACATATTGTGTCCTTTCTACCCTTCTACTTCTTGTATGTAATTTTTGTAATTTCTATATACGCGTCTATGCATCTGAGTGACAATTTCTTTTTGTTCGTTTATAGCGGTGACGTCAGGAAGTTGATTTTGACATAATAGGTCCAGTTTGGGAAAAGTGGTGATAATCTCCTTTCCTAAATGACAAAAGGGACATCTTTTAGTTTAATTAATAAGTCTGCTGAGTTCCTGAAAAATATTGTGTGTATAGATCGACTGGGAAATATTGTTTGAGTGAGTACTTCCTTTTTTCACTATTTTATGGTAAAATGACTTGTTTTTTAATGAATTAAGCGGCTGTTTATTTAATAATAATTTATTTTATTTTAATTTAGTAATTTTATTTGGTGAATTTTGTTGTGAATGGTGTCCAGATTTATACACTAGTTTGGCACCAAACTATATTCTTCAATTAACTTCTAATGTTTTAGTTTTGTATTCGGATTTTTTCTGAAATAGAAAAGATTAGTGGTTGGTGAGCAGTGTAAATTGTTAAGTCTACTACGCCATATAAATAATTTCTAAGTTTTTGCAAAGACCATAAGATTGCTAACAACTCCTTTTCATTGGTACTATAATTTTGTTCTGTGTCGCTTAGTGTGCGGGAGATAAATGCGATTGGCTGACGATTGACGATTGACTAAAACTGATTAATTTTGCAATGATTCTATTTTTTTACATCTATTTCCTTCAACAAATGAATGATTACTAATTAAAAAAATAACCGTATATTATTAAAACCAAAGTATTGTATAAAACCATCAGAACATTGAGTGAAGAAAACATTATAGTTATAGATGTGCAAGGATTTTTTACTAACAACAAATTCTTTGTGAAGGAGTTGAGTATTATCAGATCTGATTTGGAAATTAAAACCTTCGTTATTAAATCACATTTCGGACATTTTAATTTGTCGTTGAAGGATCGAATTATAGTTAACTGGCTATATAACAATCATCATTGGTTAAAGTGGAAAGTTGGTGATTAATCATTGAAAGATGTTAAACAATATTGGAATATATGTTTTAAGGGAAGGAAAATAATTTAAATGTCTATGTAAAAGGATTAGTAAAAATTAAATGGATATGAGATATAATTAAAAATGATATTAATATATCGATTAGATGATGTGAATGGTTAAATATAGAAAATTTTTATAACGCTAATATGAAAATTTACAGTGAAATTTGTATTTGTGATTATCAAAAGATGAAAAAGTTCTACCCAATGTTTTTAAATGTTCGAAAAATATGTTTTTTTTTATTAAAAATATTTATGATCAATTTTATGAATAAAGAAAACATAAATTTAATTAATTGTAATTAGTGTTATTTCACAAAACATATGTTCCTGCTTCAAATTATTTTATCAGGTTAATGTTAGTTATGTCCCATTAGTCATATACCTTTTAAATAAAATAACATAAAAAGAAAACATAACTTGATTTAATTGTAAATATTGTTGATTCATAATATACTGGTTTCCGCTTAGTTAATATTAATCGAATCAATTTTAGATAAAAAATTTTGTATAAAAGCCAATGAGGCATCGCTGAAGTTTTCAACTCTAAACATTTTTATTTGAAAGTTGAACAATAACATTTTAACTACAAGAAAAAAATTAAAAAAAACAACTAAGAAATGGCTAAGTTCGGGTATAAACGAATATTTTGAACTTTCGCAATGTGCAAGGCTCAAAGGATCAGCGGCGGGGATATGCTTTGAGGCGCTGACCTTAACCTATATTAAACCTTATATTAAAATATGTTGCGGAAGAATTCAACATTCTTTATTCCACAAAATTGTCAATGGATTGCAATCATATTTGAAGTCTTATCAACTTATATTACAGGTCATAGACTCATGTGCTTTCATTGCTATATTTTGCTTCATGTCAGGGATATTTATATTACAATATACCAAATTAACTCAAATAAGATATATGCGATATAAACTCAACCAAAGTGGTTAAATAAATATATTAGATACATGAGGAAAAGGTCAATATCTTTATATTAGGTATATGGGGCTATGGGAACTATTTGCCCGATTTTCCCCATTTTGATACCAGAACACATTATTATCATGAAAAGATAATCCTCGAATTTCATTACGATATTTTACAGATTTCCCCTATATATGGTATAAAGTCTACCGGAACTTTCAAATCCGTCTATTAAGTATATGTCGGCTTGGCGTACTATTTACCCGATTTTCCCTAATTTTGATACCAGAGCACGCTATTATCATGGAGGGATAATCCTTCAATTTCATTACAATATCTTATAGATTTCTCGACAACACTGAATCCTGCAAAAATCAACATGTCCTGAAACATGGGATAGTTCATTCAACAGCAAGACCCTATATTAAAAGAAAACCTGGATTTACCCAGAAATTTACGAATTTCAAATAAACAAGAAATTTTCAACAACAATAGAAACATAAAAGTTATAAATACAGAGCGTAAAAGTTACGCCGATAATAGACGACTGGAACCAGCAAGAGAAAGCAAAATGGATCAACAATGGACCCAGTTACACGCAGAAATAGGCACATTGGTCGACACCATGCAACAAGAACAGCAAGAATTCACAGAGAGAATCGCTTTGTTAGAAAAACGAAATGCTCCACAATCAATACAACGCAACGTTTACTGGATGAAATCACTTAGGGAAACACTTACAGAGTTCCACTTTGAAGTATAAAAAGCATTCAATTTAGCATTATCCAAAATTGAGATGTCCAGTGACGATAAAAAGGAAAGAATGAGCCAGGCGGAACTAGTGAGAGCATTTATTCTTGGACTGAACTCAAAGTACACCAGGAGTACATTGCACAGTCATAATCTGAATAATTTGGAATCGGCATACGCGAGAGCCTGTACCATATTCGATTATCTGATAAGCGATTATCAACGAAGAAATTTCTTCAATCAACCTCAACAACAGCTTGTACTAGTCGAAATGGATGTGGACAATTCCAGACGGTATGAACAAACTACTAGAAACAGTAATGCTATAAATGGTAATTATACCAATGCAAAGCACATGTATAGAAGAAGTAGGGTACAGGGGTAGTAATCAAATTATGGCTTCAACACAAAATCTAATACAAAGAATTAATCAAACCAAACAAATAGATTTCGAATCTGTAGTACTTTTTTAGGTAATGAACGGGCTGCCCTGCATTCAAACAACGTGCGGTGTAACAGGCACCCCAGCAAGTGGACACAGGGTCTACCAATAACTACATAAACATTGCTTGTAAAACTGGATAACCTATTAAAATAAAACCCTCTGAAACCAGAATTTTTGCACGGCTACTAAATAATAGATTCCAAAAAAAAAAATTACAATGTATGGACATCACCTAACCTTTTATCAAATTAATGGACTTAGTGTATTTGGCATGATACATTGACATTGGAGAACAAGGTCTACCACAAATGAAGGTAGAAATAAACTTATTTCACCATAGCTTGAAATACCAAAAGAAGAAGTTTCCAGGAGTTTAACTGAAGACTAATTATATCATTAATAATGATGAGTTCAAAGGCCAGTTTGATTAACTTATGAGAATAAATAATAAAACTAGGGAAATGTTGTCTTTTACAACCGCAGCACAAGCATCAAATAGGACCGAATCAGAAGATCCAAAACGGACAAAACAGTATCTATATCCCATATCTGACCAAGACTTTGCCATCAAAGGGGTAGAAAATTTGTTAAATGATGAAATAATCCAACCAATCAAAAGCCCATATAATTCACCTATATGGATTGTATCCGCATTATTAACCCTCATATGATTACTGACAGATGCTATTACAGTTATAAACATGACTATACAAAACTTAGGGAAAGAAAGATTTTTTCAACAATTAATTTAGGATCACGCTTCCACCAAATCTTAATTAAAGAATCTGATCGAGAAAAGACAACATTCTCTGTCAACGGTGCGAAGTATGAAATTGTTAAAATGCCTTTCAGATTAAAGAATGTCCCATCTATTTTTCTACGATGTATGGACGACATTCTTAGAGAATACATCGTCTAATTTACATATATTTATATCGACGACGTGTTAATATAGTTCTTCCACAACCGAGGAATATACGGAACACCTTCGGATTATAATCACTTCCTTGCACAATGCTAACATAAAATTTCGAACGAAAAATTACAACTCTTCCAGGCTTCAGTCGAATACCTTGGACACATTATCAAACAGAATAGGATAACAGTTGATCCTAAAAAATACAAACTATAAAGAACTACCCACAAAGGAAGGAAAAAAATTTAGATACTTTCTAGGACTTGCTAGTTATTAAAGGAAATTAATCAAATATTTTGCTAAAATTACAAAACCATTAATCATCCATTTGAGAGGAGAAATAAGTATGATAAAAAACATTAAAGTGCCAAAACACTCGTGCGTTTAGACACACCAGCGGTAGAAGCTTTCTCCAAACGGAAAGGTTTCTCCAAACCTTTCAGTTTGACAACAGATGCAAACAACTTCGCTATTGGAGCAGTTTTAGTCAATCGTCATTCGCCAACCTATCGCATTTATCTCCCGCACACTAAGCGACACAGAACAAAATTATAGTACCAATGAAAAAGAGTTGTTAGCAATCTTATGGTCTTTACAAGAAGTTAGAAATTATTTATATGGCGTAGTCTTAGTCAGTGATAAAGATATACTTATTCCAATGTGAGAACGCCTCAAAATTAGCGTTTTTTATAACATTTTGCATTGTTGCCGTTGTTTGTCATACAAAATACAAATTTATATTGTTTTATATTGTTAAAAGTCAACCAGAAGTTTGAAAATCCTTATATTAGGAGCTAAGGAAAGTACTGATACGATTTTACCCATTTTTGTAAAATCGGCAGCTAAAATCTGAGAAAGTTTAATAAGCGTGCTATGTAACCATTCAAGTTCGACGTTGAATGATGTGACGTTGGGGTAATTGAATGCGTTTTTTGTAGTTGTGGGAATGTGTGGGAATTTCTCCATGTTTGCATTAAATATGCTTTCGTTATCAGTTATGAAATATTTGGCATTCGGGTAAATTTGTGTTAGTCCTTCTTCTGACATGGATTCGTGACAGTTTATCTTTGTGTCAAGTTTGCATAGGAAACAGTATTTAGAGCAGTGGTCGGCATTTCATAACACAACTGTGCTCGCTTACGTAAATCGTAAATCACCTACCCGACTTTGACAGTTCACTTGATCGGGTAGGTTTGACATTTATCAAATAGAAAGACTGGAACGACCAGATTGGAATCCTGCAAAAAAAATTTTCGACAGAGGCATTTGTAACCGTCGTGCAAGGTCACAAATAAAAATGTTAAACAATAAAAAGAAAAGGAAATGCGGAATTTAAATGTAATTGAAGCAATGTTTTGTGATCTGCAGCTTCGGGGTATTAATTTGCCATTGAAAATTATACGAACCATTTATTCGTTGGCAGTAGGCAAGTTTAGTTCATTTAATTTATTATTGAAAGCTTAAAGACACGTTTTTTTAATATACCATGAAATCAGAAATATATCTAAATATATTAATATATTTATATTTTTTTTTATACAATAAAGGTCAACATTTAACAAATTTTAATCGTAAGAAATGTAGGGTGTTTTAATTTAAATGCTCAAAAATTTGTATTTTGTATGACAAACAAAAAATGTTATAAAAAACGCCAAATTTGAGGCGTTCTCACAATGGAATAAGTATATATTTATCACTGGCTAAGATGCAGCGTGTTATTGATATGGATTACGTCCATTTGTACGTACTCTCCTACTCCTGTTGCTATTGGAGTTTTTCCTATAGGTTGTTTATTTGGTTGTCGTTCATACTTGTGTTGCAGACATATTTCACAACATATTGTGTCCTTTCTACCCTTCTACTTCTTGTATGTAGTTTTTGTAATTTCTATATACGCGTCTATGTATTTGAGTGACAATTTCTTTTTGTTCGTTTATAGCGGTGACGTCAGTGTGACGTCAGTGAAAAGTGGTGATAATCTCCTTTCCTAAATGACAAAAGGGACATCTTTTAGTTAAATTATTAAGTCTGCTGAGTTCCTGAAAAATCCTGTGTGTATAGATCGACTGGGAAATATTGTTTGAGTGAGTACTTCGTTTCTTTCATTATTTTATGGTAAAATTACTTGATTTTTAATGAATTAAGCGGCTGTTTATTTAATAATAATTTATTTTATTTTAATTTAGTAATTTTATTTTGTGAATTTTGTTGTGAATGGTGTCCAGATTTATACACTAGTTTAGCACCAAACTATATTCTTCAATTAACTTCTAATGTTTTAGTTTTGTATTCGGATTTATTCTGAAATAGAAAAGATTAGTGGTTGGTGAGCAGTGTAAATTGTTAAGTCTACTACGCCATATAAATAATTTCTAAGTTTTTGCAAAGACCATAAGATTGCTAACAACTCTTTTTCATTGGTACTATAATTTTGTTCTGTGTCGCTTAGTGTGCGGGAGATAAATGCGATAGGTTGGCGAATGACGATTGACTAAAACTGCTCCAATAGCGAAGTTGTTTGCATCTGTTGTCAAACTGAAAGGTTTGGAGAACCGTGTCCGTTTGGAGAAAGCTTCTACCGCTGGTGTGTCTAAACGCACGAGTGTTTTGGCACTTTAATGTTTTTTATCATACTTATTTCTCCTCTCAAATGGATGATTAATGGTTTTGTAATTTTAGCAAAATATTTGATTAATTTCCTTTAATAACTAGCAAGTCCTAGAAAATATCTAAATTTTTTTCCTTCCTTTGTGGGTAGTTCTTTATAGTTTGTATTTTTTAGGATCAACTGTTATCCTATTCTGTTTGATAATGTGTCCAAGGTATTCGACTGAAACCTGCAAGATTTGTAATTTTTCGTTCGAAATTTTATGTTAGCATTGTGCAAAAAAGTGATTATAAACCGAAGGTGTTCCATATGTTCTTCGAGTGCGGAAGAATATATTAATACTCGACTATTAACTCGATATAAATATATGCAAATTAGACAATGTATTCTCTAAGAATGTCGTCCATACATCGTAGAAAAATAGATGAGACATTCTTTAATCTGAATGGCATTTTAACAATTTCATACTTCGCACCGTTGACAGAGAATGCTGTCTTTTCTCCATCATATTCTTTAATTAAGATTTGGTGAAAGCGTGATACTAAATTAATTGTTGAAAAAATCTTTTCTTCCCTAAGTTTTGTATAGTCATGTTGCTAACTGTAATAGGATCTGTCAGTAATCATATGAGGGTTAATAATGCGGATACAATCCATATAGGTGAGTTATATGGGCTTTTGATTGGTTAGATGATTTCATCATTTAACAAATTTTCAACGCCTTTGGTGACAAAGTCTTGGTCAGATATGGGATATAGATATTGTTTTGTCCGTTTTGGTTCTTCTGATTCGGTCCTATTTGATGCTTGTGCTGCGGTTGTAAAAGACAACATTTCCCTAGTTTTATTATTTATTCTCATAAGTTAATCAAACTGGCCTTTGAACTCATCATTATTAATGATATAATTAGTCTTCAGTTAAACTCCTGGAAACTTTTTCTTTTAGTATTTCAAGCTATGGTGAAATAAGTTTATTTCTACCTTCATTTGTGGTAGACCTTGTTCTCCAATGTCAATGTATCACGTCAAATACACTAAGTTCATTAATTTGATAAAAGGTTAGGTGATGTCCATACATTGTAATTATTTTTTTGGAATCTATTCTTTAGTAGCCGTGCAAAAATTGTGGTTTCAAAAGGTTTTACTTTAATAGGTTATCCAGTTTTACAAGCAATGTTTATGTAGTTATTGGTAGACCCTGTGTCCACTTGCTGGGGTGCCTGTTACACCGCACGTTGTTTGAATGCAGGGCAGCCCGTTCATTACCTAAAAAAGTACTACAGATTCGAAATCTATTTGTTTGGTTTGATTAATTCTTTGTATTAAATTTTGTGGTGAAGCCACAATTTGATTACTACCCCTGTACCCTACTTCTTCTATACATGTGTTTTGCATTGGTATAATTACCATTTATAGCATTACTATTTCTAGTAGTTTATTCATACAGTCTGGAATTGTCCACATCCATTTCGACTAATACAAGCTGTTGTTGAGGTTAATTGAAGAAATTTCTTCGTTGATAATCGCTTATCAGATAATCGAATATGGTACAGCATAGGCTGTCGCGTATGCCGATTCCAAATTACTCAGATTATGGCTATGCAATGTACTCCTAGTGTACTTTGAGTACAATCCAAGAATAAATGCTCTCACTAGTTCCGCTTGACTCATTCTTTCATTCTTTCCTTTTTATCGTCACTGGACATCTCAAATTTGGATAATGCTAAATTGAGTGCCTTGTATACTTCACCGTGGAACTCTGCAAGTGTTTTTCTGCCTGGTGAAAATTTCTTCATTTCATCCAGTAAACGTTGCGTTGCGTTGATTGTGGAGCATTTCGTTTTTCTAACAAAGCGATTCTCTCTGTGAATTCTTGCTGCTCTTGTTGCATGGTGCTGACCAATGTGGCTATTTCTGCGTGTAACTTGGTCATTTGTTGATCCATTTTGCTTTCTCTTGCTGGTTCAAGTCGTCTATTATCGTCGTAACTTTTAGGTTTTTTCTGACGCTCTTAAGCTTTGTAATAAAAGCAAGCTTCTGTTGTTTAATATATGTTTCTATTGTTGTTGAAAATTTTTTGTTTATTTGAAATTCGAAGGTTTCTGGGCGAATCCATTTTTTCTTTTAATATAGGATCTTGCTGGTGAATGAACTATCCCATGTTTCAGGACATGTTGATTTTTGCAGGATTCAGTGTTGTCCGTTATTTCAGGTTGTTCCGGTATCTGTTTATATTTTTTATATTATCCATTATTTCACGATCTGAAAATTTGTTGTGTTATCCATTATTTGTGGATCTGTTGATTTCTTTTTTATTATTTAGTTGCTTTTTTCGAATATCTGGTGTTGGAAGTATTACTTCCCGTTGAATTTTTATACTCTCGCAATATGTTGCAACAGAGTATATTAGTTTTGTTCACATAGCGGTTGTTTTTAACATCTAAAACTAATTGAGATAGATATAGAGTTATATATATATATAAATGATCAGCATGACGTGACGAGTTTAATTTCGACTGACTGTCTGTCCGTCTGCCCCTGCAACCGATAACTTGAGTAAAAAGTGAAATATCTTAATAACACCTAGCACACATGTTCCCTGGTACTCTGAGGTGGTATATTAGATAGGAGTAATCTGATTACTGCCACGCCCACAAAATACCGTTAAGTGAAAACCTGCAATATGCTATAACTAAGCTCCCTATTAAGATATGCAACTGAAATTTGGTACAGAGAATCATATCTGAGGAGGGAGGGGCATCTGTGGGCTGGAAATTTTTAAAGAGTAGGTATTGCTCCGCCCCATATACTGGTTATGCTGAAAACTTTTAAAAGTGCATTAACTCATTAAATAAATACGTTAGAAGCATTAAATTCCATGAGAACTGCTATACCAAATTCAAATAAATTTGACACATAACATTATATTTCTATTATTGTGCTACAGTGTGAACAATCGCGAAATCGGGTAACAACCACTCCTACTTCCCATATATAACAATTTTAAACTCCATATGATTCCTTCACTTTACTATATGTAAATCAATTACCAATAAAGATATCGAATAAAGCTTTGCACAAAGCGCCCTAGCTTACTAGCGCCTATATAGCTAATGTGATAATTTTAAAAACGCTGCTTGACTTTATACCGCTTATTTCGATCAATCTGCGAGATATTTTAATAAAACTCAGATAACAATTATTGATAAGATCAGATAATACTTCGCCTGGCCCCCTTGTTCGTAATATGAGAATTTTATAAATTCCTGTGGATTTTACTTCATATATATAGGTCAATATATAAGATATTTTTACAAAAATAAAAGAAAGCATTATTTTGAGAATACTATAGTTTATTGCCAAAAATGATTGAAATCCATATACAAATTAACCCAGCCCCTATATACTACACGTAATGATTATCGTCATTCTAGTGGACTCTATGCCGAATATAGCGGTAAAATTTTGGGTTATCCTAAAAAAATTTGCTGGAAATATGTTCTCGAATATACTTCGGTATAATGCCACAAGTAAATGTTACCTGCTTTGATCTTCCCTTAGCCCCGGAGGACCCTATATAGAGATTTCCGACATTCCCGATGACCTCAAACCGTTTATATAAGTCAATAAGTGATATTTTAAAGCAATTAAGTGTTTGCTTAATATGGGTTTTACTTATACCCATTATATGTTTTATGCTTTACCCATATGCTGAATATGAATAAAAACTGTGTCCTTGACCTTGGTATAAACCCCATACCTCTAATATAATGACTTACGTCTCTGGTTGACTTTTCCTCATATACACAATTTATTAAAATTTTGATCTTTTGGTTGGGTTTTATGGTAAATATCTCCATTCTCAACAATACTAAGAAAGAGTGTTTCGAAAAATATGACATCTTTGGATAATAAAAATTATGGCTGTTGTACCTTCCCATTGCACTAATAGCATGAATATAGATGATTTCCCTTAGTCAGATTGACTTTATGAGTGTATGACCTAAAGTAAAAGTTAATATGATGCCAAACATGTTGGATTCTTACGCAAAATTTTTTGATATAAAGTTTTGTTAAAACCTTAGGGTATGCTCCCCGCCTTGATCCTTGTAAATTAGGAGAGTAATCATAATTTCGGATGTTAGCATGTTTAGAACAATCATCCTTATGGCGATATTTTGAAACCCTTCGATTGACCATGAACGTACGCGAACAATTGCAAAATTATCCTTCAGCACAAATATTTCCCAATAATTTGCTAGATATTGGGAATGGTATTATAGAACTGCAACCAAATACGCAATACATTAAACTGCTGACAATTTCGGCACTGTTCTTCACGTAAAAAATGGATCATTTCAGAGCATTTTCCTTGACACACAAAATAATTACTTAGATCATAACTGGCACAGTAAACTTGCCAATTTGGCAGCCAAAAATGCTAACATATAATTTTCGGTTTGAGATTGGTTCACCTAATATTTGTATGTGTAATTTGAATTCACCTAGATTACATAACGGTACATCAAAAGTATCACCGGAAATATTCTTTTTCATACTCTCGCAACATGTTGCGTTGCGTTAATTATAGTAGTAAGTTAAAATAAGTTAAAAAGATAGAAAATATTATTGTAGTGCATTCCCGGTTTCGTCGAATATTGAATTTTGAATTTTGACTAACATTTTTTAATGTTAAAAAATCTAAAATCTACTATTTAAAACTTGATAACCTCTAGGTTGTAGTTTAGCCCATTCAGGTTGCCCTTTTGAAGGCTGGTAGATCTCTTCTTTTTAAGAGGATTTTATTAAAGTATTGTAGCATGGCATTAGATAATGGATTTGGATGATCCCGGAGTTTAAGTTCATTATGCTATCCTCATTATGCACAGTTGAATATGAATATGAATACCATCAAAATCGGCTTTATGACGGCATTGTACAAGTATAGCAGAACTTTATTGTCTTGGCTTAGTTTGGAATTTTTATTCAAAAGCCAGTTTGAAATTGCTGCTCTTATTTCCAGGCTACTTGTTTTGCTTGATAGTTGTTTTCTCCACGTGAGCCTTTATTCCAAGTGAATGCCAAAGTAAGTAACATCATTCGCCTTGTGTACTAAGATGTTATTAATTTTAATTGGCTGACACATTTTTTGGCCTTAGTGAAAGTGCTGACGTTTTTGCTGACTTACATTTACAAATTTTCCATTTTTTAAAACAGATTCCAATGTTTTACGTAATTTATTAGCATTTTCGGTGTAATAATATCGTCCCTGAGTAGTTCATGGATTCAGCTCTTTTATGGTCCGCTTTATTTCAAAGATGAAATTTTAATAAACAAGAGCGACTAGTTAGCTGTGTTGAGTAAAATTGGGAACTTAAAGTCGTTTTTTGGGCATTTAGGTTGAAATACCTGAGTTAGATGGGTTGCAAATCAACTTGGCTTTTCGTCTTCACTTTAAGCCCCATTACCACCCACGCCTCTTATAGGCATGTTGGAATTTACTGATGGCTTAATGTGTTTTTTTGCTTCCCAAAGGGAGTTTTGCTTGTTTCATTTTCTTAATTTACGTAAAGCAGAGTTAATTGCAGCTTAGTGAAGGGAGTGAAGGGAAAGCGGTTTATTTGCCATTGACATGTCGCTCGCCGTTTTCAGATAATAGCTTTTCTATTACCACCTTTGTGAGACCAGGCGACGTATTGTGTTTGTCTGGTGTTCCAAAAACACAACTCCATTAGTTATTATATCATTAAATTTGCTTATGCTTTCAATATCTCTTTCTGAGTTTATTCTGTAATCAATATTAATGTGGATATATCTTTTATGTTTTAACCAGTTAGTTTTAGAAGATGTTAGACCGACTTATCTCGCAACAGCTAAGAGTAGTTCGCGTACCTTTATTACTAGATGAGAATGATCAGAAGATAAGTCAATACATGTATCAGCAGTTATAAGCGATCTATCTCTATTTACGACTACACTAAAAACAAATAAATATAGTATTTTGTTAAGATTACTCGGCCAGTATTTCGACTAGTATGTAGTTGATATTATGTAAAGGTTATTGTGCATGTTCATAGTAGCATAATACAGGTTTCGTCCCTTTGGATTAATTAGACGCGAACATCAATAAATATACTTTGCATAGTAATCTCCACCTGCTATAAATCTATGTCCTAGCCAAAGAAATCTTTAAATTGGCAGTCCGTAATCTTAAAACGACATGGGAAGTATATGGCCGTCAAGTTTTAAGTCACTACCGCAATTTTTTAAAAACCCCAGAGTGCAAAACCCGCTATAAACAAAATATACTTATATACAAGATGAATTTCTGATAAAAGCAATAGATCTGTATTTTTCCATTCAGAAATCTAACGATCTCCAATTTTTGTGAGTTTACACCGTTGGCATTCCATATACAAATATTTAGTACACTAGTTTTTTACTGTTCGCAGCATTTGGTTCTGAGCTTTGTTTAGATCTTAAATCATATTTTGCATTGTAGACATACATTGCGTAAGGTTTAAAATCATAGTCTCAACGTTTCCATTTGATTGGGGCAAGTGCATTTTTACATTGTTTTCTTTTACCATATTTGCATAACTTCCTTGGGCAACATTATTCTTGACATTACCAAGTTTGGAACTCTGAATACATTTGGACGTAAAGCGTCGATCATCACATACTACTCCAACTCTGCGCAGGGTGCAATGCGATTTGTTGTGTCCATACTCTTGGTGGTTAGTGCATTGTACCAGACCATTTACAGCTCTTTAGCTGTAAGTGCCCCTTGCAGCTCTTCCCTTGATAAGAACAAAAATTTTTGTTATTGACAAAACTTTTATAATTTCCATGAAGCAACCATTTTGACTGGAAAGTTAAAAGGAAAATTGCTCCAACGAAACTATCAAAATCTACGATATACTTTAAAAGGCTAAAAGATCTGTTTAGCTTTCGCCACATAAGCCTCAAGGCCAAACAATGCCTATTTGCGGTTTTGATGTGGAAAATTCAGGTTTTTCCCTTGGGCAACTATATGTTGCAAACTCATGTGAAAACCACTGGATATTTTTGTGTAAGCTGGAGACAGGTTAACCAAGGACATTGTGTGCTAATTAGTGCTTTAATTTCAAACCGTAACACAAATATTTCAAGATTGTGTTATGCACCAAGTTTGGCCGATATTAATAGAATAGTTGTTGAGAATTTGGATTTCACCAAATTCACCACCAACATGTGAATGGGAGGACCTCAGTGCCTGTTAAAATTACATTAAGGGATACAAGTTCAGTAAATAACATATATAAATAATTAACGTAAACACCTTCTTCTAGTACTTTGTGAAGTCAGAAATCTCCTATAGTAGGATCTCATGTATGCACAAAACGAATTGGACCCATCACAAATCTGCTTAGGCGTTTCCTTTTGGTTCACTTGATGTGTGAAATCCAAGGTATCAGCCTTCTGCACGTAAGGACTTGACTATCAGTTAACATTGCTATCCATTTCCAGAACTATCGTTCTTTCAAAAAGGAGACTGACAATGAAGAGCTTAGGATTCAACTCGACCCCAAATTGGCTTCGAAAGAATGATCTAATGATCGGTTCCGGTAATACATAGCTAAATTATTCCTCGATATGGAGCAAAATCTCTATTTCAATTTGCTTATATCTGATGTGTCCTGTTCTGATGCAGTTCGCTTAGATGGCACACTCTCCTTGACACCTTGATGGTTCGTTGCAGCTGTGCTGGTAAGATGTCGGCGTAGGAAACTTGAAGGATTATTTTCACCCATAGCAGATGACGCTCTGGAAGGTTCGAAAAGACTGTACAGTCCGCTTAAAGTGCTCCAAACGGTATTTCCCCAGTTAATGTATTTTTTTGATGAAGACTCCCACCAAGAAATTTAGGCTTTTCTTATCTCGAACAATGCAAAATACCTAATCGTACTCTTCCCTAAAATTTATACGAGGGCTATTTTGAGTTCTGCGAATTCAAACCAAAAGTAATGACTACTTCGGTTTTTCTTCGTTTTCCTTTTCCTTCCTTCCTTTTCCTTCCTTCCTTTTCGTTTTGGCTTTGATAATTGGATATCTTTATTATTCGCCTAAAATTTGCAATAGCTGATCAATTTCTACTTTTATGCAAATGATCCATAAAAAATTGGTTCAATTCTAAGGAAAAAACTAAGACTTCTTCCATTTTCTAAAGAACCTGTTTGAAGTCACATATTGGGCTTATCTAAAAGATTTTTTAAAGTAATCGGCAGAAATCACCCTGATAAGCAAAATATCTTGTTGTGGTCATAGAGGAGTAATTTTTGCTAAAGAAATAATAATAGGAGTAGCCGAACATTAAATACAGAGCCGAGCTGAACTCAGCCGAGATATTCGGCACAGAGTCCGATAGAATAACAATAATCATCATTTGTAGTATATGGAGGCTGGGGTAATTCGTAAATCGATTCCACTAATTTTTGCCACCAAACTATAGTATATTCAAGATAATGCGTTCATTTAATTTGGTTAAGATGTCTTACATATTAACCGATATACGCCGAATAAGGTCAACCAGAATCATACTAGCTGTAGGAGGGCTAGGAGAAGTATTTAACCGGTTATTGGCACAGGGATAAATTATTACCAGAAAAAGACATTGTTTGAATTTCATTAAGATATTTCTCAGATTGGCTGATATGTAAGGTATAAAATCAACCGGAATTCCAAAAATGTTTATATAATTCATTTAAAAGTTTAGAATTATTTACCCAATTTTACATGTTTTCGACACAAGGGCACATTATTACCAGAGAAAGGTACTCTCTGAATTTCATTAATATATCTCAGAGATTCACCAATGCTTTCGGTAGAAAGTCAACCATAGGCAGCTAGGTCCACATATTCGATATCTGGGGTCTGGAAAAGATATTTGCCGGTTTCCACTATTATTGGAGAGGAAATGGCTTCCTTTTCTATTTGTGTAAATTTGCTTGCTATTGTTTTGCCAGAAATTTTGTTTGCTATAGCTTTTTTAATTTGTGAGATATGTGCATACAACCTATTAGGAGAAAACCCACGTTCACTTTCCAAAAATTCGTTCAAACTATTGTATTTTATTTGTAATGTTTAGATACTTCGTACTTTTGAATGGATGAATTTTCAATAATAAATAAAGTGAATTAATGCTTGTCAGTTGTCATTAATGTCAAAGGTGATATCCTAATGTAAGAGGAGAGATATGTCGGATTTTCTATTCGAAGGGTGAATTGATTGCTTTCAGCGGATACAAATAACGACTTTTGTAAGCGATGTAAAAGATCCAATCCTGGGTAACGCTAAAGACCTGCGGTCTTCGCGACCTTGAATTCCAATTAATTAAAAATAACTAAACAAAAGACCACAAGAACTCAAACGAGGACTACAAAAAAAGACCATTGGAAGTGAAAGGAAATCTGTCCGGTTGGGAATACCATCACCATCACCAAGTAAGGGTACTAAAAGGACCACTACCTCTGTCTCAAGAGCTTACTGCAGGCTCTTCGGGTAAGAAAAGTATAGGAAGTCGACGGAAATCTGCCGCCAAGAGACGTTAGTAGAGCACCATACGCGACGGAATCGCAAGCATCTACAGAGGAACTTCTTCTAGATAAATAGATAGAATAGATATATAGAACTTGTTCCAGATCTGTACAGGGGGTAAAAGCGAGAACGCACAGGCAAAAATCAGACCGCCGCTTATAAGCTAAAATCTATCTGAGCAGCATGCAAACACACCCGATTTGGCCTAAAGAGTGCTGACTGAGAACGAAGACGTTAGGGTAAGATCGAATGCGACTGCTGCAAAACCAACGGTCAAGCGACAAAGGTCACACGAGAGGGAAGCCTTCCTTAGCAGAAGGCTGCGGACATGAACTTCCCCAATATTTGGCGAAATAGCTAAACGTGCTGGAGCTTCGCATGCTTGACCGCAGGACGGAGGATGGTGTCGATTCCCGGAAAGAGTGGGAGCGGATAGCGGCAGGTACAGTCGGGGGTCATAGTTCTCCTGAAGCTGATCAAAGGCATCACCGGGCCATCACCATGGTGTGAGGGTGCTGGATGGCACCACGGGCTACAATAGCCTTTCAAATCTATATAGAGGCAGTCTTTCTGGTGAGAGAGTAATACAAAGAGGACTCGCGTTTGACTCCTGGCAGAACCCTCTTACTTAGGAGAGGTTGAGTAAATACACATGCCTTATTGTAGGGTTGTAAGACTAGCGAGAACCGAGGAACGTTATTGGCAAGCGCTGATTGTGCTTAATTCTGGGTCATCTGTACCCTCAGCGAGACCGTGAGAGTTATAAGCTTTGGGCTTAATGGTGGCCCTTAAGATCCTCCGAACGAATACCAAAGCTGATACCCCACAGCCTTCAAGTGCGTTGGATAAGTCATAGATCATGGATGTGGGTCTGGTCATAATGAATTTATTATAATCGAAAATGTTTTTATTTGTAAAGAATGAAAATTCTACTTTTGTGATTGCGGGTAGGGAAGAAAACTTGAACTAACCTCGATTGCATCTCCGATCTCAGGCAGAAGGGTTCTTGATGATCACTCCTTTTCTGAACATAGGTATATCGGTCTCATAACAGCTATAAACAGTTTTGGTTTCCGCTCTTAAAGTAGTACTAGATCTATTGCTTTCGAGTCCCTACTAATAGATAGCTGGGATTCACGGGAGCTTGGCCAGCATTGGGCTACTATTAATTATGACGCTGCCCCAAGATCCCTCTGGCCCAAAGATCATCGCAAGAAGTCTAGTGAGCTCTCCGCCCACAGTAAGGTTAGACTTTCCCTAGTTGTAGGCATTCCAACTGGTTTTATCGGTAACTGCCTTGTCGGTGTGCACGCGGTTAGGTTGAGAATCTTATGCCAATTGTGGAAGTTGTTTGGAAAAAGACGAGATAAAACATCTCAGCACTTCCTCCTTCATTGTCCCGCCTTTACGAGAACAAGGCTTTAACACCTCGGTGCTCACTCTTTTAGACATCTCAGTGAGTTAGTGGGAATAGAAATAAATCGCCCAAGCAGATTTTTACTGCCCTCACAAACAGATTTGTACTGCCTTTACAAAGGGCTTGATGATCAACCATAGAACTTTACCTAGCACATTCATACGTTTTTGTTCCAATCAAATCTTTTCAATCAATCAGTGCTTTTTGACTATTTTTCGGATTATGAACGAAAGGACTGTACTCGTACATTGATTGAAAAAGGTAAGTGCATGTTACTAAGTTCTGGTCTGGGAAATATATTATGGACAGAAGCTGCGAATGTGGCAATTATTTGTTAAACAAATTTCCGTGTAGAGTCAAAAAAGGACGGAAGACATATGACCTGGTGTAAAACGAATGTAACAATTAACGTATATTTGGTTGTACGGCGTTGTTTAATACACCAAAACATAAACGTATAACACAATATCCAAAGCATACCGTCTTTACCGAAAACTAATAATACATTTTTTGTGAGTTGTGATGTTAAATTTTTTCAGGAAGAGTGTTGGAGAGGAGTAAAGTGTTACAGTGCTGAAGTGTACACTTGGAAAAGCGCAGTGAAATAGAAAATAGATTTTCTTAAAACTAAAGCGGCTTGTTCGCTAGAAAACAAGACCGGTTGTAAAGGGCTGTTGTGTTAACTATTTAGAAATATTTTGTGTTGTTGAGATGCAATTCACTTCCATTTTTTGCAATGATAGCGAAGACTTATAATTGTAACAGTTAGACGCGATAACAGCATTCTTAGATAGAGATATTCATGAAGCAGACTGAGGGAACTATACGAAGCTATAAACTTATAAACTATACAAACTATTAATACGAATTAATGCAAGCAACTAAAGTTTGAAATGGTAAACTGAACTCGATACTTATGGAGGTTTAAAATTAAAGACATAGGTTCAACATTTGAATTAATTAAACTTGACTACTTTGAATATATTATATTTCCAGTACATTGACACGTTTTGAAATGAACGACTGTAGTGTTTTTTCCTTGTACTCGTTGCACTTGTCTCAAAAGCTAAGTGCAGATATATGTGCACAAAGTGAAGACACAAGGAAAGAAATGGAAAACGTTCCATGTTTGAAAGTAATTGATTGTCCTCTGTATGCAGCGAAAAATACTTGTCCCGATACCAGCTTTGTGGTCAGTTTGTAAAGTCGTTTCCCCAAAACTCGGGCAAAGTCAGTTGAGTTGCAGTGGAGCAGGTAGTCTGGTATTTGAAGGACACTGTAAGAAAGGCACTAATTATCATAAAACAACTGAATGTCATACTATCCTGGTTTAAAAACAAAATAAAACCAATCATAAGGATGCAAATTTGATTTCTTGTACCAAATTTGATTGAAAGTGGTTAAGGCGTTCTTGAGATATGGGATTTCACCTAAAAGTGGGAGGTCCATACCCATTACCACAAGTTTACATGGATTCCTGGCTTACATGGATTCCTTTACATGGTTCCGTACCATATTCACTGCAAGATTTAATGTTTCTGAGCTTTATTCAGCAAGTTAACGCACTTTTAGTAGCTTTGAACATAACCTTTGCATGGCAGGTTGGTGTTCCCAGTATGAGAATATGAGGACTTGTTATATAACTTGTCATAATATACGCCCTAACATCAAAATTGTGTTTACTGAAACAAATTTCGCTAAGCCAAATATTCTCGCTTAATTTCGTTGAGAGTGATATATGTGGTATGAAGTCAACCAAAGGGACGCAATTCATTATTTTAGAATAATAAAGCGAGCGAACAGATTTCGTTTCTTACATCTTTGACATCTAATTCCATTAAGCTCATTGTTACATTCTCCTATAATTTTATTGACACACTAACCCATCTACGTCTACTAAAAGTTTAGCAAACATTATATTTTGTATATGGTGGCTAGGGAATCAATGAACCGATTTTAACCATTGGCTTTGAAAAATTGAACAGTCACTCTAATTTTATAAAACATCTCATATATTTGCCGATATATTTCGATATACCTTAGTCAAATGAATTAAATTAAATAGGGGGAAGGTGTGAACAAATTTGATTTACACGTACATATTTTAAGCAACAGTACACATAGTAGTCGAAAATTAAATTGCGTACAGAGATCTCAAAAATTAATATAGACACAGATATCCTCATATTAATAGTTGGGGCAAAAAAAAAGAGAGGACCGATTTTTACTATTTTAAGATTCCAATTCCCACATATCAAGGCCCCTATTTGTGCTAGGTTTTATTTCGATATATTTTGGATTCAGGATTTACCTGTTGAAAAGTAAAAGAATCTGATGAAGTATAAAGAGGTATTATATGTTAAGCAGGCGTGATTATAACCCATTGTTGCCATTTACAAACTGTAACTAACAATGTCACGATATGAGTATGTTCTAAGGATAATTGTAAAATATAAATTTTAAACATTTAATATTTGAGTTTTATAAAGGACGACACTCTATACTAAAGATATTCAAAATTTCGGTATCCTAAATTCAACCGCTAATCGAAAAAAAAGTATTTAGAGAACTATCGGAACTCTAACTCGACCGCACAAAGTGAATTTTTGCAAAAAGAAAGAAATTAACCCGCCAATTCACTGGACACTCATTAAAAATCATGGGAAGCTTTAAAATTAACAAGTAACATCGCACGAATGGATGCTCCTTTAACCGCCATATACGTAAGTAATGTTTTTCATCCCTCTAATTGACTTCCTACCGAACACGTCGCAGCCCTAATGGTTGATTTGATACCAATCAATTCGGAAGAGAGGTACCTCAATAAAATAATATCAGAACAATGCGCATGACATAGTGTAAGTTGTCACGAATCTATGAAATCAGCCCCTACGGTCCTAAGGTTCAAATTGTCCAACCGGTCGCGATCGCTAGGCAAGGGAAAATAGTGCTGGTATCTTGAGAAATTCGGTATCAACACATGCAGATGCCGCAACCCATACCCGTAAACAACAGGACGTAATTATCCAACGATAAATTTTTCGATTACAAGTTTAGCAAGAAATTAAAAAGATACGCTTGTTGGATGATACCGAAAAAAACTTGCTGCAAAAACAAAAAAAAAAGCAAAAACTCAATTCAGATTTCTACAAAAAGCTGGTACAAGCCGATCATCAAGTAGGAACTGAGCAAATCTGTTGCACTGGGCTAAGAAAAGCGACAGTACATGGCAGTCTCAGCCCGAACATAGCTCCATACACCAAGATTTCAGCAACTACAGTAAATGTCACTTTACTTCAAGTCAAATTTGATGAAAACTTCATCATTTTAGGATTTTTACTCAAAGAATTTCAACACAATCGACACGACTTATTTGGGTTACCATACCACCCTCAGTCAAATGAATTTATAGGGGGGCACAAAACTTGCCATCTGCTAAGCTTTCCAGTATTTTACAAGCCAAACTTAAACGCTTCGATTACTGAATAGGTATACGGATCGACCTTTAATATTTTGCGCTCTTCGCTAAACGTTTATATGAGCCAACCACATTGCAAAACTTCTCTTATCTTCACAGGTAACAACTCCACTCGATCATACTTACTCATCCAAACAATGGTCTACATACTATTATAGACCATTACTCCAAGAACCTAAAAATATAGTACTTAAGTGTCGCTAGACTTAAACCAGCTTTTTTGTCAAACTCTGAGGAGCAAATTAAACCTACGCAACCACAAAATACTCGACATAAGCGTATGTAAAAGGCGTCAGGTCATTACATGTTGGCTAGAAGAGGAGTGTTCTTTCTGGTACCACAACGAGTTGATTTTGTCATACTGTATTATATACTGGAGTGAGTTGACAACGCAAATGTTAGGCGAACAAATTTCCTTGCGTTCTTGCTGCTTTTGGCTTACTCGTTTTTCTTTTTTGAACATTGACATCGTGATCGTTAGCGGCAACAGAAATATGCTTGCGGATAATTCCTATCAATAATTTATTTTATTGAATAAAATGATAATAAATGTGAATCTAAAATGTGAAAAGTTAATAATTTATTTACTTGTTGGCAAAAATCACACTTTTGAAAATTAAAATTAAAAAGTCTACATATATTTATATATAGCATATACACATATGTAGATATCGTACATATAACATAAGGAATAATTTGGAAATAGTACCAAAAAGGGATGAAATTGCCCAATACCTTACCCTTATATATACCTTGTTTTGGTCGAGCTATAAATTTATTTAGGTAATATTATGCATTTAAACTTTATTTTTATTAAATTTTATTTTGCATATAAATTTAATTTTTGCCCGATTTTATTGTACAACTAAATTTTAACTAAAACAGTCCTGGTAATCATTTATGCATGTCCTAGCAAATAGGTCAGGTTACGTACCTGTAGCACATTACATTAAGTTCTCCATTAAAAATCATCTATTTAACCCAGCATTCAAAAGATGAGCATCATGGTCAATGTAACTATCCTCTACTCAATTTAGACATCACGGTCTGCAGTTGTTGTTTTCGACTTTAAGGCAATCTTTTAAAACTTGATAACACAAAAGTTCTTATACTATTTTCCAAAGTTAAAAAATTTTATGTGTCAAATTTCAACAAAGCGCACTTTTGATTTTTCTTTTAAAAAGATATGATGCTAGAAACTAGCTGCTATGCACTGTTTATGTTTTTATTGTGCAAAAAGTTTGTAGGTAGGTAGGTAGTTTGTAGGTTTGTAGGTGATATATACCACATAAAGCCAACTGGAAGTTTGAAATTCTTATATTCTTACATAGGTATATGGGGGCTAGGTGTAAAATTTATCCAATTTTATCGATTTTTGGGTCCATGACATATAATATCCAGGGAAAGATGCTGTCTGGCTTTCAGTAAGATACCTTGCAGATTGACCGAAATATATGGTATACAGTCAACCGGAAGTTTGTAAATCTTTTGTTAGGTATATGTGAGCCAGGGGAAGTATTTACTCGATTTTACCCATTTTTACACCAGGCACAATATTATCAGGTAAAGATTTATTCTGAATTTCATTAATATATTTTACAGGTTGACCGATATTTTCAATAAAAAGTCAGCCATAAGCACTGTGTCCTCAAGTTCGGTATCTGGGGCTTGAAAAGCTATTAACTTCGACATTTTCCAGACCTGATATGTCCCGTGATATGATATCCGAGATATAGGACTTCACCTGAAAATGGGCGATGCCACGTTCATCGTGCAATTTTTACACCGATTCCTTTTAAACCTTTAAGCACCATATTGGCTGTGAAATCTAATGCTTCTGATGTATTTATTTAGTGAGCTAACGCAATTTTAGTAGTCAATATAACAATTATATGGGAAGTAGGCGTTGTTTTAATTCGATTTCACCCATTTTCACACCGTCGAAGGAAGTGCCGGAAAAATTTGCCCTCAGCAAGGTTGGTTGATATGGTTTTAGTGATTTGTGAAATATATACATTAAGCCTATTAGGGGGAGGGACCACACCCACTTTTCAAAAATTTCCCTACATTGATTTCCTGTATCAAGTTTAAGCATTATATCTTTATTGGAACTTAATTTTAGTATTTTATAAGTTTCCGATTAGTGATCGGATTAAGCCCATCTTCTATGCCAACCTCCTCATAGCTCCAAGGAACATGTGTACCATTGTATTGTACATATACATTTTATCAAGATGTCTCAATTTTTCCTCAAATCATCGTTTGCACGGACAAACGAACGTCAAACACAAATCATAATATAAAAAGAAACAGTTTTTATTCTACACATAATAATATTAAAATAATTTTATATCATATTCAAAACAAGAATTGCTATTACTATAGTTACATACATAAATATCTTTTTTACTCACTAATTTCACGAGTTCTTTGATTATTTCAAAGTCATGGCAGCATTTGTTGAGACTTTTAAGACCGCTTCTTATTGTCAGAAGCGACGGAAAACGTCAATAGGAAAAAACAAAGAAATTCACGGTAGAAAACGTTCTATCAATTTCAAAAGTTCTATCAATTCTAATTGCAATACAAGAAGGGCAAAACAAAAATCTGTAATCTGTTTGAAGGGATTTTCATTTTTTAAATTTTTTCCCTCAACCCAAAAACTTAACGTTATTTTTACATCAATCCAATTGTATAGGCAGATATTTTTCTACAGCATCTCTAACAATTCTTGCTTCGCTGTTTACAAAGCCTTAAAACATATAATTCCGAAATAATAAAAATTACTGAATTAGGAGACCACAGTTTACTACTTCTCGTGAAAAATAATGCTATTAACCCAGATAATGAAATAGTAGAAAAATTAAAAATTTTAAAATTTGAAGAACAAATTTCCCAAATACGTAAAATTCAACCAATTCCAAGCGGCTTTACACTGTTAACATTCGATCCCTGCTACTTACCTTGGTGTGTCAAAAAATATGACGAAAGTAAGACCTTCCTATGCAAAAACTATCAATCACAAAAGAAAAAAATTTGCAATAAGCACCCCGTTTGCGATAAATGCGCTTTAACACCCACAACCCCTCACCTTTTATCTGCACTCTTTGCGGTGCTGATCTTTCAGCTTGAACTAAATCGTGTCCAAAGATCACTAAAATTAAGAAAATAATAACAATACAAGCATATAAAAATTGCTATTTTCGCGAAGTAGTAAAAATACAAAAAGCACAAGCAATTCCTGTTTTGAACTATTCATAGCTTTCATTCACTAACATACTCCCGAATTCGACAAACATGCAGATCGCAAATGATGATCACCCTCTTTTCTCACCACTTTTACTCCTTTTAACTCTAAAACATATAACATTAACAGTTAAATAAAGTCAAATAAAACAACCACTGTAAATTCAACAAATTCAACTCACTTTTTACCAGCAAAAACTTCAGTAACTCAACATCAACTTCATTTGATTACAACAATCCCACTCCTTTCAAACTTGACTACTCACCGCAACAATATCTCAGTCATTCTATTGGGTATATAATTACATTCGTTGGGGTTGCCAAGAGATGGCGTAACTTGATTATTATTCCATTGCTCCAATATTCCGAACATGCGTTGGAAAGCTACTGTCCTTATGCGTCTTTTTCATTTGAAGCGTAAACAACAATACTTTTTTTCACTCAAATATATCGAGCTTCGTGCCAGAAAAAGTGTTTTTGCGGGAGTGCTTCTTTATTACTTAAATATGAAGAAAACCTCAGCCCAAAGTCATCGCATTTTGGTGGAAGTTTATGGTGAACATGTTCTAGCTGAGCAAATGGGCCAAAAGTAGTTTGCACAATTTAAAAATGGTGATTTTGACTTGGAATACGGAGAACGTCCTGGGCGGTGAAAAAAGTTTGTAGATGAGGAACTGGAAGCATTGCAGATGAAGATTGTTGCCCAGCACACGAAGAGTTCCCAAAGTCTTTCATGCCTTGAGTCACTCAAGCACCCATTTCAAAACGTTTAAAAGCAGCCGCATACATTCAAAAGCAAGGAAATGGGATGCCATATTAATTGAAGCCAAGAGACGAAGAAGAACGATGAAGTCGTTTTTGCATCTGATTTTGACTGGTGATGAAAAGCTGATCCATTACGACAACCCCATACAGAAAAAATCATATGTGAAACCTGGCCAACAGCCAAATCAACATCAAAATTGAATATCCATGACGTAATAGGTAATGCTCTGTATTTGGTGTGATCACAAAGGCATGCGGTATTAATCGGGTGAAACCATTAATGAAGAACGCTACCGTCAACATCATTGTTTTATACCGACAACAACTCCTCGCGATTGCTGAAAAATAGGCGGAATTTGCGACTAAACACGGAGCAATAATTTTTCATCATGACAACGCTCGGCCTCATGATACAAGACTGGTTCAAAACTATTTCCAAACAAGTAAGGAAGGGCTAACTTCGGGTGTAACCGATCATTTTATACTCTTGCAATATGCAAGTATCAGAGGCGGGGATATATTTTCAGGAAATGGCATAACTTTATGTTAAAAAATGTTGCGGAAGAATTCAACATTCATTATTCGAAGAAATTGTCAATGGATTGCAATCATATTTGGTATCTCATTAACTTATATCACAGGCCATAAACTCATGTACTTTCGTTGCTATATTTTATTTCGTGTCAGAGATATTTATATTAAAATCTACCAAATTAACTCAAATAAAATATATACGATATAAAGTCAACAAAAGTGGTTTAATAAATATATTAGATACATGAGGAGAAAATCAACCAGAGGAAAGGAAATCGTTTTATCCATATATTAGGTATATGGGGTTAGGGGTAGTATTTACCCGATTTTTACCATTTTTGATACCAGAGCACAGTATTATCATGGGAAGATAATTCTACAATTTCATTACAATATCTTACAAATTTCTCGAGATTTTCGATAAAAGGTCAGCTGGAGGCACTGAGGTCCTAATATTGGGTATCTGATGGCTTGGAAAGTTATTATCCGATGTCGTCTATTTTTGCGCATAAGATGTCCTGATAAGATATCCTGAAGGCACTATTTGTACAAAGTTTGATTTTCATATCTTAATTGGTGCTCGACTTATCTATTTTAAAGGAAAGGATCAGATGAAACTTAAAATTGTGTGTGTTATATGAGAAGTAGTGGTGGTTTTTATCCGATTTCACTAATTTTCTCGGTATATAAAGAGATCGTAGAAAAATCTTAATCGGAGCAAGTTGGATTGATATAGCCTTAACGCTTCCCGAGATGTATATATTAAACCTATTGAGGGGCGGGGCCATACTCACTTTTACAAAAAATTTTGCCCACAGATGCCCCACCCTACCAGGATCCTCTATACCAATATACCTATATATGTATACGTACGAGATGGCATATCTTGAAAGCACTATTTGTACAAAATTATATTTTCATACCTTAATTGCTGCTCGATTTATTTACTTTAAAGTTAAAGATGAAAGTTAAAATTGTGTTATATGAAAAGTAGGTGTGGTTTTTATCCGATTTAGTTACTTTTTGCAACGTGACATAAGATTACCGATATAATGTTACAATCGGTTAAGGGGTTCTTGAGAAATGGGATTTCTCCTAAAAGTGGGCGGTGCCTCGTCCTTCACCAAACCTTTACACGAATTCCTAGGCAACCCTTCGTATCATTTTCGCTGCAAGATTTAATGTTTCTAGGCACTTTTAGTAGTTTTCAATACAAATTTTCATGGAAGATGGGCGTGGTTATAATCCGATTTCACTACTTTTCTCAGTATATGAGGAGATGCTAAAAAAGCTTACTAGGAGTAAGTTTGATTGATATAGCTTCGACGGTTTCCGAGATACCAAACCGTAGATTACCCTCCTCACTGAGATATTGTACATAAAATATTTTTTTTTGTGGGCATGGTAGTAGGCGTGTAACACAGGTACTAAGTTTCGTAAAGATATCTAAAATTTTAGTCAAGTTATCGTTTGCACGGATAGAGACGGACGGACAGACAGATGTCTCAAATTCAATTTGTGTCGTCACCCTGATCATTTTTATATAAATAACTGTATATATACATATCTCTAAAAGTTTTAGCTATTACAAACAATCATTAAGTGAACAAAACTATTATACTGAAAGTTATATTGGATATTATACGAAACTGTGAACAGATTACAATCGAATTTTTTTATCTTATTGTTTTATAACAAAGGTCATGGACTCTTTTAGCTTCGTTACTACATTTTGTTTTATATCAGAGATATCACGATATTCATTATATTAGTACTGTGACAAGGTCCACAGCAATACCAGTCATTTTCTCTGCCGCATGACATAATGCTAATGAGATGTTTGAGATAATATTCGAATCGAATTTTGTGAAGATAACTCTCACATTGATCAATATATTCGGCATAAATCGCCTAGAATAATTAAAATTATTGTATGTAGTATGCGGAGGCTGAGATAATTCATGGACAGATTTCACCCAATTTCGGTACCAAACTACTGTATATTTTAGAAGATTTATTCATTTAAGTTTGTGAAAATGTCTTACTTATTTTCCGATAATTACAGTATAAAGTCAATTCGAGAATTACTGTGTACTATTAGTTTATGGGAGGCTAAACCAAAATCTGGACCAATTTTATGAATCAGACTACATGATCATAAAGAAAACGTGTCCTCCTAATTTCATTGAGATATCTTACCGATTGACCGATAGTTTTGGTATAAGGTTAGCCATGGAGGGTGCCACGCTAGTAAAGGAACATGTTGAACTTATCGCGTTCACACACCAAAAATAACCTAAGTAAACATGACCCACCATAACAACATGAACTAACTAGGTTCTGTCAGCAATACATCAGCAATACATCAGCAATGCATGTAAAATAAACAAGCAATCCGTGGTGTGTTCGAAAAATAAAGAAAATTTTAGTTTTTTGAAAAATAAATATATTCATTCGTCTACATTAATGTTGTCGCATTGAAAAGTCTCCATTCGATTTTATGCACTTATGCTAGCACTTCTTCCAATCGTCGAAACACTTCTAAAACTCGATTTTTGGGATACCCTTTAGCTTTTTCAGCTCATAATAATAAACGATTTCAATATTTAATTTTGTTTGTTTTATTTAATTTTGAGTGCTCAGTTTATGAATAATGTTTTTACAAATAAAGGTTAAATTAACGTTAAACAATAAATCTTTGGCATCCAGACAGCTATCACACAAGCGCTCAATTTCAAAATCATCTTCTTCGAACCAAACCAAATGAAGATCGGCGGCTTCAAACACAAATTCTTTAATGTCCAACATTGATTTTAATGCAGAAATTTCCGTCCTTTAGTCATTGCGTGACTGTAAAAAAAAGAAACTCGAATGAATATTTGATATGACATCGTGCAAAATACTACTTACCACATCCTATTCTCTTTTCATATATTTAAAACAAAAAGAAGCCTAGCAGCGCTCGTCGGGTACAGCTAGTAAAAGCAGAAATAATAATATTTGGTGCATTGCCGAAAATGTCTTTTAATACGCGGATTACAAAACCAACACACTGGAAAATCGATACTCTTATATTATTTGCACAAATATGACTAAGTGCAAAATATTTGATCATGAAACTATACAGGAAAATTTAAGTAAAAATTAGGAAAACTGTGTAAAATGAGAACGAGAAGACTATTATTTTATGGGAACTTTGTAATAAAGAAAATTTGTACCGTACTTTGTGATATTTGAAAATGAGAACACGGAATAATGAAATCTGAAAAAGCAGAAACAGTACAACTTATAATTAAGTGGTATGACCACGGACTTGTTCAACTGAATAAACTTTATTATATTATATTTTTAAAGAAGTCAGTAAAATCAGAAATTTTAATAATGTGGCGAATATGGATTCCAGAATTGACAACAACTTGCCAGAATCTATCAGACATCGAAACTAGTGGTTGCCAGAATGTTCGAATGGCGATACTGTAGCGAACACGATTGTCAAAGCAAAACAAAATCGGCGATAAGCTGCCAGAATCAACCAGATAGGGAACCTAGTAGTTGCCCGAATTTTCGAGTAATGATCTGTTGGTAACAATCTACTATATAAGGGCTGCCGGAGTGGCAGCAAGACACTGTTAAAATAAGAATGTTGTTAAGTTAAGTACAAGTGAATTATAAGTAAGCTCGAATAGCGAGTAACAAAGTGTCAAGTTGTTAAGTAGGAAATAAAGAGAAGTGTAAAGCCATTAAATTGTGACTTTATTTGTACAATCCGGTGATCGAACTCAGGGTAGAGTTTCAACGTGAGCGGTTAATTTAGAAAATCCGTTAAAATTGGTGTCAGAAGTGGGATTGTTAAATAAAGTCCCATAAGAGATTATTTTAAAAATGGCAAAGTTTAATGAACTAAAAATTCAACAACTAAAAAAGGAACTGGAGCAACGTGGTTTTCCAACAAATGGAATAAAATCCGAATTGCAATCACGGTTGCGAGAGGCCATGGAAGCAGATAACATTATTGTTGACGAATTCGTCTTTCAATCGGAACTAGAGGAAGCGCCAGCGAAGATGGAGGAAAGGGAAGAGGCTCAATATTCATCTAAGGACATGGACATGAACATGATTTTGCCTGCGATATCACAGGTGTCATCACAAATATCCTCACAGATGAAAGAGCAGGAGACACGTATGCCATCGCCGATGTTGGCACAACATTCCTAATTGACCTCTCAGTTGAAAGAGCAGGTGACCTCACAAATAGCGGAGGTGCCATCGCAACTGAAAGAGCAGGAGTCACGTATATCGATGTAGGTGACCTCACAAATAAAAGAGGCGTCGACGCAGATTTCAGAACAGTTGTCCTCACAGATAGCAGAGGTGTCGACACAGATTTCGGAAGAGCAGGATAAAATTAAGGCTGAAGTGGATGAATTAAAAAATCGTCTCCACGAGCCACAATTAAATCGTCCAATTCTCTCAACAAAGTAAAAACCTGCCAAAGTAAAAACTACATCCTTTGACGGCACAATTCCGTTCCAGATTTTTAAACTTCAATTTGAAAAGACCGCAGCCGCAAATAATTGGAACGCTTAAGATAAAGTCGCGTAATTATTCGTTGCACTAAAAGGGTCTGCAGCAGAAATTTTACAAACCATTCCCAATTGTGAATCGTGTAGTTGCGAAACTTTGATGGGCGCAGTAGAAAGGCGTTATGGTAGTGAGCACAGGAAGCAGATCTTCCACATCTAGTTACAAAATCGTCGCCAGAAAGCCAATGAGACTCTGCAAGAATTTGCTACGGAGATAGAGAGATTAGCTCATTTGGCTCATGATAGGAGCCAAATCATAATAGGAGTAGACTTTTTACCTAACCAAGGGATCAGGATCGACATGGAGAACAGGATAATGACTTATGTCAATATGGAAGTGCCACTTATGTCCGGATATGAGAACATCCACACCATTAGACGAGTACTAGTAACAAACAAACAGCTGATTCCACCAAAATCAGAAGCAGTAATTATGGAGCAAACGAGGTGTGCATTGTCGAGGCAGCAGAAGAATCTACACCAAATTTAATTATAGGAAAAACCCTGGCTATGACAAGACAAGACACACGTGTTCCCGTCAAAGTACTTAATGAGTTCAAGTCACCAATCAAACTTTCCAAAGGAGCTATATTAAGGGGTTGTCAAGAAATTGAGGCCGTGATAAATTTCGAAACACGTCTCGAAGGAAATTTCATGGGTGAAAACGATATCTCGAGCGAAATTAACGCATGAACCAAGGAACTACAGACAGACCACGAAAATAAGGCTAAACAACTCCTTCCCAGATACTGCAACATATTTGATAAAGACGATTCCAAACCAGGCAGAACCAAAGTTGTGAAACACTTTATTAACACAGGAGATGGGAGACCAATCCGCCAGGCTCCTCGTAGCGTTCCATTAGCAAAACGTGAAGTTGTAAGCCAGACCATACGTGAAATGAGTGTAAGTGGCGTAATCGCAGACAAAGAAAAGACGGCTTTCAGCGTTGGAGATGGTCTATGGCAATTCAACGTAATGCGCTTTGTATTATGTAACGCTCCTGCCACCTTTGAGAGACTTATGGACCATGTACTAAAAGGATTACACTGGAAGACCTGTTCCGTGTATCTCGACGATATCATCGTGTTGGGTAAAAACTTTGATGAACACCTTAAGAACCCATAAGAGGTTTTCCAACGGTTAACTAGCGCTGGTCTAAAGCTGAGTCCGAGGAAGTGTTCCCTGTTCAAAAAGGAAGTAAACTACTTAGGACACAAAGTAACAACGGAAGGCATTTGTACTGCTATCGAAAAGATAGAAGCAGTAAAAGATTGGCCCCGTCCCAAAAATTTACACGAATTGCGAATTGCGAATTTTGCCAGCGTAGCTAGTAGCCTCCACGAACTCATGAAAAAGATTAAAGCATTTGAGTGGAATAAAGAACAGGAAGTGGCTTTCCAAACTCTGAAGGAACGGTTATGTACTGCGCCAATGTTAGCATATCCGGTCCCAGGATCAACATTTATTCTGGATACGGATGCTAGTGGGTATGCAATAGGAGGTGTCCTATCACAAGTCATTGACGGGCATGCGAAAGTGGTGGCGTATTATAGCCAGACGATAGGTAAGCCAGAAAAGAATTATTGTGTAACTCGGAGGGAATTACTGGTGTTGGTAAAGAGCATCAAATATTTTCATAAATACCTATATGGTCGGCGATTTTTAGTAAGAACAGATCACGCAGCAATAAAATGGCTTCTACAGTTCAAGAACCCAGAGGGACAACTGGCACGGTGGATTGAGCGACTCCAAAGTTATGACTTCTCTATAGAGCATCGCAAGGGTAGTAGTCATGCTGATAAATGCTGATGCGATGTCCCGTCGTCCCTGTAATTTAGGAATGCAGACATTGCGCAAAAGCTGAAGCCAAAGAAGACATTATAGATGTCCGATTAATGACAATGACATCAACAGAAAACTGGGACCCGAAAGAACTACGAAAATGTCAGCAGGAAGATCCAGATCTGAAACTTGTAATGCATGGAATGGAACTGAACAAACGTCCAACCACAGAAGAAATAGCTGCAGAAAGTCCAGTCGTAAAAGCATATTGGGCACAGTGGAACAGTTTAAAGTTGGTATCCGGCTGCTTGCATCAACGAGCTGCACAACGGTCCATGTGGAGGGCACATGGGAATCACGAAAACCCTGGAGAAGGTAAAGCAAAGGTTTTATTGGATTGGTTGTCGTCAATCAGTTACGGAGTGGATTGCCAATTGTGCTGAGTGCATTGCGGCCAAAGGACCGAGATCCAATAGTCATGGCCAGATGAAGCAGTATAATTCAGGGGCACTATTCGAGCGAATTGGCATAGATGTAGCTGGTCCATTTCCAACCAGTAAATTAGGAAACAAATACGTTTTGGTAGTCATGGACTGTTTCAGCAAATGGCCAGAAGTATACCCGATTCCTAATCAAGAGGCTGAAACAATAGCGGATATATTCATCAACAACTGGGTAACGAGATATGGTGTTTCCATAGAATTACATTCTGATCAAGGGAGGAATTTCGAATCAGCCCTAATTTAGGAGATGTGCCAAGAACTGGGTATACGAAAAACACGTACTGCTGCGTTACATCCGCAGTTCGATGGCATGGTAGAGCATTTAGGAAAGAGCATTTTTGAGGAAAGTGGTAGACAAGTTTAAAAAAGATTGGGATACTCATATATCCTTGCTCCTGATGGCTTATCGGTCTGCTATACACGAAACAACTGGGCAGACTCCAGCAAGAGTAATTTTTGGAAATGACCTTCGGTTACCGATTGATTTGAAGTTCCGAATTAACCCCAGTGGTGGAAAGAATGCCAAGGAAACCAATAGTACCCTAGAAGACGAAATGAAAGAAATACATGCTATGGTGAGACAGCGCACGTAAATAATAAGTGATAAAATGAAGGCAAAATACAACAAGGCAATGAACTCTGAAGGGTTTGTTGAAGGAGACTGGATGTTGCTATATAACCCACAACGGAAGAAAGGCTTTTCTCCTAAATTACAGTGTAGACCAGTGTAGTGTAGTTGGGAAGGACCATACCAAGTCGTCAAACGTCTCAACGATGTGGTATATCGCATACAGACCATTGGAAGACCAAGGAATAAAATGACGGTAGTCCATATGGAACGACTTGCAGCGTATGGCACCGCAAATATGTCTAATCGGGACGATTCGAATCGATCAGACTTAGGTGGAGGGCAGTGTGGCGAATATGAATTCCAGAATTGACGACAACTTGCCAGAATCTACCAGAAATCGAAACTAGTGGTTGCCAGAATGTTCGAATGGCGATACTGTAGCGAACTCGAATACCAAAGCAAAACAAAATCGGCGATAAGCTGCCAGAATCAATCAGATAGGGAACCTAGTAGCTGCCAGAATGTTCGCGTAATGATCTGTTTGTAACAATCCACTATTTAAGGGCTGCCGGAGTGGCAGCAACACACAGTTAAAATAAGAGTGTTGTTAAGTTAAGTACAAGTGAATTATAAGTAAGCTCGAATAGCGAGTAACAAAGTGTCAAGTTGTTAAGTAGGAAATAAAGAGAAGTGTAAGCCATTAAATTGTGACTTTATTTGTACAATCCAGTGATCGAACTCAGGGTAGAGTTTCAACGTGAACCATTAATTTAGAAAATCCGTTACAATATATATAAATGTGTACAAAGAAGTTATAAAAAGTTAGTTATAAAGAAAAAAGTTGACATGGAAATCCTGTCACAATAATAGTAAGAAAATATGGTAAAATTTAAAGCAATTGAACATGAAAATATAGATAAAAATCTATTAAATGTTAGACTAATAGAAGAGAAGACACATGTATAGACACATAATATAGTTCAAATTGTGCGGTTGCTTAAAAATAAAATTATAGGCAAAAAAACTGCGAATAGATGGGGTTTTAAAAGATTCTGTTGAATACACGGCATATATATATTCAAAAATTGTAAAGGAAGGCATAGAAGCAGGCATCTACAATAAAAATCGACGGTAGAAGTAGCAAAAAGAGTAATAAGCACACACAAACCTCAGGAATTTAGGTAAACTTGATGATGAAAAAATAATAGAAACAGTCATAAAGAATATGCTAATAAAGAATGCTAATAAAGAATATATTTGTGAAATATCTAGAAGAAAACACATATTAAAAGAACAATTGAGGTGCAGAAGAAAACAGTTGTATGAAACGGCCTTATATAGTGATATCTAATTGGAAGGATGGTTAAATAGGAAATAAGTTATTATAACTGTTTTTTTGGATTTAAAAAGAAACAGTCAATCGGGATATTCTGATTAAAAAAATTAAAAAGATAGGAATATCTGAAAACAAACTTAAGTGGCTTGAAAGTTATTTAGCAGACAGAGTGTAAAAAACTGTCCTAATTCTTTTGGGGTTACTTCAAGGCTCTGTATTGGCTCCTATATTGTTTGCTCCTATATGTTTGTAAAATACTGTCAAATTAATGCGCCACTTAGCATTAGTGATACGAATATTACTTCAACAGATTATTCAGCAGATGCAATTACTTTTCATGTTTTATAAATACTCGAGGGCAAGTGTTATTAAGAAGGGGGGAGTTATTTTAAAATGTAGTTTAAAACTCTATCCCACACCAATGCAGTCAAATTAGCGTATCTGACAGAACTGCTTACAAATATACTTGCCCTCAAACGCATTAGACCACGGGCAATTATATAAGCTGCTTTAGCAACATGACTAATTCCCATGTATATGGGTTAGATTAAGTAAATTTACACTGTAATCAATTAGTATTTTACTAATAAAGAAACAACGCAGCAACAAACACAGCTTCCTTTCCTTTTTTTTTAACTTCCGAAGGGTTAAGTTATATAAAAACTGTTAAGGTAAAAATTTTGAAGAATTAACACAGAATGCAAATTCTATTGGATGCTCTTCAATAGCTATAATATAATGTAAATAATATATGTGTATGTTGTGCATGGACATTTTTAATTTCTCCTTCATAATTGACGTATGATCTATACTGAAGATATGTTAAATTGTATTAAATGTTCTGTTCTGTCCGTTTTGATAGCATTGGAATCATGAAATTATCTTTTAACTTTTATTCACAAATGTTAGAGCCTACATATACATTTTGTATTTTGATATATTCTTAAATTCGTTATTACATTTTGAAAAATTCTGCTTTAATGCATATTACATTTGTCTTGCTAAAGTAAGCATGGTCTTTGATTTAAAATATTCCACCAAATATAAAAATACTATCTTTAGTAAAGCATGCGGCCGTCCGCATGTAACTGCTAATGACAAAACATCCGTTGTACGGTTAACGAAAGTAACTATATCACAGACTTGAGTTGCATGCCATCGTGCCAGCTACTCTGATGACGAGGAAGGTAAGAGATCCGCCTAAATTGCACCGTCTTTCTACACAAATGTGACACAAGTGTTCACTATAATACGCTTTCTATGTTCACATGCAGGGATACTGAAATAATTCATACTTAATAGAGTTAACCAACTATAGGAAGAGACTAACATATATGACTGCTGTTATATGGATAAATCTACCGTTCTTTGCGGGTTCGAAGATATGACTATATACTATGCTAAAGTTGCCAGAACAATATCGCATCATTTATATACATCGGTGATAATATTTTCACCCTTTTAACTAGCTCAGCTGTTCTGATCTACATAGCAATCAAATATCACAAACGTAAAATATTTATGTTATATGTATTATGTCATGTTTAATTCAGCGAAAAATATATATAGTTTTTTTTTCTTTATTTATTGAATCTGCTTGTTTGAAGCCTATCAATAAATAATAAAACCTTAAATTTATTTAAAAAAAACAAAACTTGAGGTTGTAGTTTAGCCAATTTAGGTTATACGTTGCCCTTTAGAAGGCTGGTAATCTTCTTTTTAAGAGGGTTTTATTAAAATATTTTAGCAGGGAATTAGATAATGGATTTGGGTGATCCCGGAGTATAAGTTCATTATGCCATCCTCTACTTCTTTCTTTACATGAAAATACCAAGATCTTTGTAAATATTTTTCGTTATGAAAGTACCATGAAGAGCTCGTTATTGTTCTAAGAGTTTTTTCTAGAGTTCTAAGAGAGGACTGGGACCTCTGTGTCATGCCATTTTTGGTTGCACAGAACATGCCACACAGTTGAATAAGATATATCATAACCTGCTTTATGGACCGCATTGTATAACAGAACTTTATTGTCATGGCTAACTTTAGAATTTTTATTCAAAAGTCAGTTTAAAATTGATGCTCTTCTTTCCAAGCTAGTTGTTTTGCTTGGTAATTATTTTTCTCCACGTAAGCCTTCTTTCCAAGTGAATGCCAAGGTAATCTACATCATTCGCATTGTGTACTAAGATGTTACTCATTTTAATCGGTTGACACATTTTTGGCCTTAGAGAAAGTGTTTACGCTTTTTCTCACTTACATTTACAAATTTCCCATTGTTTAAAACAGATTCCAATGTTTTACGTAATTTATTAGCATTTTCGGTGTAATAGTATCGTCCCTGAGTAGTTCTTGGATTCAGCTCTTTTTATAGTCCTCTTTATTTCCAAAAAAAAGTGCCAAAAAAGTCTTTAAATTGCCTATATGTAATTTTAAAATAAGATGGGCTTTATGTAACTGTCAGGTTTAAGTCACTATTAGCATTACATATTTATTTTTTTCATTCAGAAATCTAATGATCTCCAATTTTTGTTGGTTAACACCATTGACATTCCATATACAAATGTTTAGTACGCCAAATTTTTACTTAAAGAGGTTTGCTGCATTTAGTTTTGCGCCTTCCATTTGGTTGGTTTTGGGGAAAGTTGCATTTGTACAGTATTGCCTTTTACCACATTTTGAGTGAGTTAACAGAGGCAACCACTGAGTTAGCAATATCATTGCCTCCACAATTACAAAATTTTTTGGTTTAAATCATCTTTCTTTAGAATACACTTTTGACGTAGGGGTTAGATCTCTTGGCAGTTAGTGTATTATACCAGACCATTTATTTTATGTGATTCCTTTTTCTTAAGATAATTAGCATTTTGGCATTCAATTCAATTTTGGAACATTGGTAATACCGTAGTTACTTTCCTTTTATTGAATTGCAATAAATAATAAAATAATAAATAAACTTATTTTAGTGGCAGCTTTAATCATCCATAGCAACATTCTTCAAGAAATTCTTTGACTTTATTTGAGTTTATCAAAGATTCTATACCGTTTAGGACAACAACTAAGGCCCTTAGAGCTCTTCAGTTGATAGGAATAATCAATTTTCTGTTATTATTTAACAATAAATTTATAATTTCCAAAAAAAAAACCTTTTTTTTTGCATGTTTGTATTTTACGGTTTGCTTCAATGTTACTCTTTTTCAAGGATGGATACAAAAGAATATTAGAGCTACGCTCTCCCAAATATATTCCGATTATATATTCGTTTGTATTAATGACTATGGTGGTACCCCTCCGCCATGAATCGTTTGACTCGTTACTCCAATAGAAGCAAATTTATTATCATTTAGAATTTCAACACTTGGAGGACCGGATTGAATTTTTTTTGTAATTGACCGCTGATTTGATTCATCTTGAATTTCTTTTTATGTTAATGTAACGGTCAATGTCAATCTGAATAGATGATCCTTTTTCATTTGGTGCATTCTTACTTCGAATTTTATTTTCCTTCACTGTCCACGCTTTTGTTGGTAACAGTTGGTTGTTGTGGCCTGCAGATTTGCTGTTGCCCGATTTGTTGCTTCTGCGGACACTATCCTCATGCCTGCCTCTGAGGTTCCTCCTTTGCTGATTGCAGTGACTCATCTTTGCCTCCCGTTTGATTTTTTGTTAGTTAAGAGTAATTTTTAATGGCTCGATAAAGCTAATGTAAGGCATTATTAGGTGGTTATTGTTTCGTATGTTTCTGTCCCACTTATTATTTGTTTATGTTTTTTATTATTATTATTTGAATACTGCTCTGTTTTGATTTTCCCCATCCTTATCTTATGTTTACTTTATTTCTCTTGCCAATTTTTCTTTTTTATTTTCCTTTGGCTTTGGAGTAACATTCACGGAGCGAATTAAAAAAAACATGTTCGTGCTCTTTGAGAGCTATAAATTAGATATTATATTAATTGACTTTAACATCGGAATTTCACATCTCCTAAGGCGGGATAATTTGCGTAGTATCTGCCAGGATTGATTTCAGGAATATTATATAGGAAGCAATGGGTAAATGAAAGCACGCTACTAGGTCGCTGCCGATTTCTCCGTTATAAAGAAGCATCAAAAGAAGGACATCCAATAAAACTTCAGAAATTTCTGGAAAACAGATACAGCAGAACTGTTAGTATCAACGGTGCTTTCAATAATCTGCGCTGAACAGATACATTGGGCGTCGACATGACTCATACGTCCCATTGAATTAAACCTAAATACTAAATAACCTAAATAAAATTAAATCTAAAACTGGTATACCCTCGACCCTCAAATATAGATTATAGCACCTACTTATACTCT
>JAKEEE010000237.1:0-55388 GCA_021498325.1 Bactrocera minax
AAGTTGAGTTACATGAGAATTAGGCGTGGTTGTTTTTCAAATTCGCCCATTTGCACTAAGCGGCATAGAGATGCAAATATAATCTCATGCACCAAATTTGATTGAAATTGATTTAAGCGTTCTTGGGACAAGAGATTCCCCCTAAAAGAGAGCGGTGCAACACCCATTGTCCAAATTCTGCATGGATTCCTATGCAACCTTTCCGTACCACATTTTCTGTAAGATATAATATTTCTGCCGCAATTCTTCAGCGAGTTAAAGTACTTTTAGAAGTTTTCAACATAACCTCCTTTGTATGGGAGGAGGTCACGGTTATTGACCGAATACACTTATTTTCAGAGTATAGAAGGAAATTCTAGAGAAACTTGTTCTGAGCAAGTTTGACTGATATAGCGTAAACGGTTTGTGAGATATATACATTAAATCTATTGGGGACGGGGCTATTTCCACTTTTGCAAAAGTTTTTACCCCCGGATGCTCCGCTCTACTCGGATTCTCTGCACAAAATAACACTTTAAATCTTAATTTGCTGTTTAACTACAGCAATTTATAGGATTTCGATTAATGGCATTTTTTGGGTGTGGTAGATATCCGATTATATCCTTCTGCAATACCAACCTTCTTATGGTGATGAAGATATCTTAATTTTTACTCATTTACACTTAAATTCAACAGTCGTACAGAAGCCGATGTGATTTACATGGGTACCTGCCGTTGTCAGCTCGGCTCCACGGTGTTCAAAAACACAACGGATCAATACAATGCGTCGATCTGCGCCCCGTTAATAATAGCTTTCGCTAAAACCAACGGTACCGATCGGCATTGTGGAATGGCACAATAGCCACCTTAGTGGGGTTCGAGGCCTACCTAAAACTTCTGCCTTGCTATGGGTCGGGCACCCGGTTGCAATGCAACTCCACACTGAACTGTACCGCCCTAGACAGTTCTACCCGCATTCAGGTGTTAAACCACAGCCACTACGATGCTCCCCGAAGGGCCCACCGCAATGTGCAGGATGGAGCGACAAACAACTCCACCGGGCCTCTGCTCCCCGTGGCACCAGATTATAGTCTCCGGTCAGACCTTGTAGCCTAAAAGCTACTACCAGTTGAGTTACCCATTCATCTCGACTGGTGGCATTTGTAGCTTGAACTACAATGCCGCTTTAAGTGTGTGCATAATACATTTAAAGTGATATAAACTCAGTTCAAGCTAAGTAATATAGCACTATTTCTGACATGGCTAAGCCTATAGATTGAGCAAAGTCTATTTCAAATGCAGTGCATATTTTGGATTTTAGTCGCCTCGTACGACAGGCATGCCTACTGCGGGTTATTCTTATCCCCTCTTTTCCTGCCTTTTCTCTTAGGACGCATAAATTCTATATTGTATAATTATACTCTTAGAACGTGTTTTAAATAAATTATTTTGGTAGCGGTTTTCAAAATTTTTATATACTTTCGTTTAACTTGATTCATTAAAATATCAAATCAATCCTCTTTTCTTATTTTCCCAAAAAGCTTCTTTAGTGTCATCTCTAGTATGTTATAAAAACTTTTAGCAAATATAGGTATTCAAACCAAAACTTATTATTTTAAATGAACGCTATAATTATAAGTATGTATAAAATAATAAATGCGAAATTACTGATCTTATTTCTAGGTGACTCTAAATTTTACTGAGATGAGACCAAATGTGAGCTGGGTAGATAGTTTTCAATATCTTGAGATTCTCAGACATCTGAGAGCAACAAATTAATGAAGTCATGCTTGTCCGCGTACCCATCCTGAAGCGTCTGAACCAATATTTTTTCTAATATTTCTCTGGACCACGATAGGGTTTATTAACCAAAAGCCGGAATCTGACCGTTGTGAAAATTTACTAACCAGTAAAAGTGGTACAGATGGTTGCAAGAGATATATCACCTTAGCAAGGTGAGTAGTGTGAGTGTGAGAGAAGCATATCATGATTCGCTCATGCAATGAGTTTTGTCCGTCAGGCTAACTTTACACTCAAACTTAGCCCTTCCCTTATACATCTAATGAACACAAAAGAAGCAGAGATGAACAGATATGGCTACCACAAAAGTATTCCAATTTTAATGTACGTGTATACATGTACGGGTAATATACAGGAAAACACATATGAAAACATCAAATTTGTTAAAAGATTCCATAAAAAAATAAATAGGAAGTCGAAAAGGCGGCGTTATGGGGTAAATGTAGAAAGTAGCCAATGAGTTCTTTCGAATTTACGAGGCGGTCGGAAATATACATACACCATATTCATTTACATTTTACGTATGTATGTACGTATGTACATCCTAGCTATACTTATGTAAACGTATCAAGGGACAAATGGGAACGGCAAAGCATATATAAAAAAAGCGAGAACAAAAAGTAAAGCAAAAGGTATGGAAAAGAAAATATTTCTGCGTTAAGTTTTACATAAACGCCTTTTATGCAGATGAGATTCCATGGATATGGATATGGATGGAAAATATATGTATGTATATGTGTCTATATGTTTATGAAACGAAATTTGTGATAAGCTCTCATAACATACAAACATGTATCTCCAGATTAGTGTGTTATATCGCCATATAATGTCTCACTTATAACCAATATTTATATTTCTCACCTATCCATGGAAAAAATAGTTTTTAAGGTAAAATTTGTTCTCTATGTAACAACATGCAGCTGTTGGTTGCTGTTAATAAAACTTTGTTACGATTTGAAGAATGAAACTAGAAACGTACAGATCTATATATACATACGTATATCTTCATGTGCTCATAAATTGGCACAAGTTTCAATTGATTATGTTTTTAGGCATTCGTAAGAAAAGCATTATAGATTCAATGCAGGAGTTCGATAAAGCCATATGATCTCATCGGAAAGAGGTATTTTTAATAGTTATATAATTGTGCTCTTATAACATTATCTAAAATCACAAGTGTGTTCTAAAAGAATTATATATCTATAATGCAAGCATATTTAGGGTTTACTCCTTTTGATAATCAAATGTGTGTATGTATTGATGTATACGTACCAAAGTTTAATGGTATATCCAAAATGCTTTTTTAAATTACCAGTTTGTTATGATTGATAAAAAATTGTAAGCACGCACTTATCAAATGATATATGAAGTACCAAAGTCTGAGGAAGTGAGCAATTTTCACAATTACGAAATATGTATGTTGTATATGATTGCGTGGTCAATCTTTACCCTTTTGCACTCCCAACTTAATGGGTTAATTGTGTGCTAGTTGTTGATACATCATCTCTTTTTTAATGATTTTAAAAAAGACTGAAAAAATTTGTCCAACATATGTGCAATTAGGGTCATTTGCCAAGTATTTATTAAATAAAAAAATAAACAAATGTAGCAGTAAATTTATTTGTGTGTTTTATGGTGTGTTGAATGGTATTCAAGAGGTTAAATGGTATTTCATTCAGCAGAGCTAGCTCAAAATTTGTATATTTAATATTATACTATTAACATCACTTTACTTCTTTTAGATAAGTGAGCGGCCATGTCCGTATATCCTGATCAGGACATCAGAGCAACATGAAAATTTGAGAAAGTTATGGAAAGATTCATTGGGAGATTAACTCCAACATATTACATTTAAGGCTTCACTGAGGTCTAAAGATTCTAGCAATTAAAGGATAATTACTAATATATTCATTCAGCAGTATTCTGGATTCTGTCTATTTGATTTTGTATCAGTATAGAAGTTTTGTATAGAGTTATAAGTATATATAGTTTTGTATAAGTCTATATAGTACAGTTGTTAATAATGCGAAAATTTGGTTTGATTTCTGCTTTTCTCTTGTTAGTTTTTCAAAATTTGTCACAATAGTCAAAATCGGATTATAACTTTTCAAGCCATCAAATACCCAATATATGGACCTCAGTACATCTATCTGACTTTTTAAAGAAAATATCGGTAAATATGTAAGACATGGTAATGAAATTGGAGGATTATCTTTCCATGATAATAATGTGGTCTGGTGTCAAAAATGGGAAAAAACGGGGAAGCACTTCCCCGAGCCCCCATATACCTAATACAAGGATTTTAAATCGCCGGGTAGACTTTATACGATATGTTTCGGCCAATATATAAGATATCTTAGCAAAATTCAGTGAACGTGTAATAACGGATATACCATAGTTCACTTCTGAAAATGTGTGAAATCGGTTAACGAATTATCCTAGCTCCCATATACTACATATAGTGAGTTTCGCTATTCTAACAGACTTTATGTGAATATGTCTGTAACTGTGTGAGTTACCTTCATAAAATTGCGTGTTTCCACTAACACGCTTGAGTAATGAAAAGAGTTAATGTGATCAGTGCAGATCTTCCTCTATCCCAAAAATGCCCGATAGAAGAATTCCCGACTTTCCATCTGACTTTAAACCGTTTATGTTGGGCAATATGAGTGGTTTTTTAATGAAATTAAGTGGATATGTTTTCTTAAACATAATGTGGTTTCGTGCTAAATATGAAAGAAATCCGTCTAGACCATGGTCTAAGCCCCTTTTTTCTAGTATATTGATGTCCTTTTCTCTGATTTACTTTTTCCTCATGTATCTAATATTTTCAATTGAGCCACTTTGGTTGAGTTTATATCGCATATATCATTTTAAGTTAATTTGATAGATTTTAATATAAATATCTGAAGCAAAATTAAGCAAAATATAGTAACGAAAGTACATAAGTCTATAGTCTGTAATATAAGTTAATAAGATACCAAATATGATTGTAATCCATTGACAAATTCTTCGAATAATGAATGTTGAATTCTTCCGCAACAATTTTTAATATAAAGTTATGCCAACAACTGAAAACATTTCCCCGCCTTTGATACTTGCACATTGCGAGAGTAGAAAATATTCGGTTACACCCGAACTGAGCCCTTCCTTACTTGTTAAAATAGAATTTATATTTGTTCACTTATTTAGAGAGATTTGCTTGAGTTCTGCTTACTAGACTTTGTTTAAATGGAGTAAGCGACCTTTTTTGAACTAATGCAGGTAATAAGAGGATCTCTACACCAAGCTATCTGCTACAATCCAAATGAGAAAAATATAGATATGTAAAGTACAGAACACAATACAAAAATTTGCATTTGATGCCAATGTTAAGATTCTATGAAGGGGTTTTGGGATTATGTAAAAGATGTTTGAAACAAACGAAAGGGAAAGCAAATAGATCTTGATCATAGGCTCAGAAAACATGTTGTAAATGCACTGAAATCCAAAAGGTAAGCGGGTTAAAAAGCAACTTTTTCAAATAGCATCCATGTATTAAATAGCGAGTGCAGTTTGTGCTAACGTAACTGTTTAGTACAAATAAGGAATCGATTGTAACCGCTTATAATATTTCTTGCATTTCTCTAAAACTATTAACAACACGGCTCTTAGTTTTGTTTTTCTTCCAGTGTTTGAATTGACGTTGACTATAAATGCAAAGTACCAAAGTTTTCAAACGATTAATTAATACCTTTAATTGTCAGAAATTTACTTGAAATTAATAAAAACAAAGTAAAGTTTTAAGTTAATTTGTACATGCGCTCCGTAATGTTTTAAAAATTCATACAAATATTTATGTCATATTTGATATTTCTCTCTTATGTAAGAGATATTTGCAAGTACTATGTAAAATATACGCTTTCTGGTGTATTCATTATAAATGAAATTTGCTATTACTGATATCCCTAAAATTTAGTGTTTTCATTCATTCAAGGCATTTTGAAGATAAAAAAAATATGAAAATAATTGCTGAATTTCAAAGAGTCAAAAATGGTACGATTATAACCAACGCTTACTCAACATTTATTACTAAGACCCGTTTATTTAATTTACTAGAGCGCCATAATTTTTAGAGGCTTTTGTTGACTAAACAAAAGAATCAATAAATCAAAACACCTACAAACATCACATAATAGAATACTGAAAACGCAGTATATAAAAGAATAGCATGGACCTTATAGTAACCCCTTCAAAAGACTTACAAGACCGAAGAAAAAATTACCGTGTAAACATTTTGGTTTTTTATGAGTAAATCCTGACGTCTTACACACCTTTCAATTGATCGTAGTTCAAAGGATTATTGCCACCACCTTTGGCTTTTTACAATGCTAACAATGTAACAATCACAGCATTACTTGTATTTACAACTCAGAGAAAAGGTAAAAGTTGGAAAAAGTTGGAGTTATAAAAAAAGGATAATTTTTTTACCGATAAAATCAGGAGTTTATTGATCAGAAGATAAAAAGAACAAGTAAGGAGGAATAAGTTCGGATGTACCCGAACTTTTCATACTCTCACAACTTGCAAGAACGAAAAGCGGGGAAATATTTCCAGGTGCTGTAGGAACTTTATACTAAAATATTATTATATGAATGGATTACAACCATATTTAGCATCATATTAACTTCTACCTTAGATGATATGCTCATAAAATCGATCTAATTAAGACAAATTATCTATCATCAATGTACAGGCATAATGTTAACTCAATTTTGAAAATTCTCATATTAGGTATACATGAGGTGAGAGGAAATATTGGCTCGACCTTATAAAATTTGGCACCAGGACACATTATTTCCAGGAAGAAACGTTATCTGAATTTCATTAAAATATCTCACAGATTGAACGATATATACGGTGTAAAGTCAACCGGAAATAATTGGTGTTTAATAATATTTAATAAAAAATTATTAATAATATTATATTAGGTATTATATTATGCAGATGTTATATATATTATATTATGCAGAATTGGTGTTTAATAATATTTAATAAAAAATTATTAATAATATTATATTAGGTATTATATTATGCAGATGGAAGCTTTGAGAAGTATATAGCCGATTTTACCCATATGCACCAAATTTAGTTGAAATTGGTTTAGTCGTTCATGAGATATGGGATTTCACCGAAAAGTGGGCAGTAGCTTGCCAATTGTCCAAATTTCAAACGGATTCCCCTGCGCCCCTTCCGTACCATATTTACTGTTAGACGTGTTTCTGACGTATTTCTTCAACGATTTAAAGCGCTTTTAGTAGTTTTCAACATAACTTTTGTATGGGAGGTGGGTGTGGTTATTATCCGCTTTTACTCACTTTCCCAGTGCTTGTAGCAAAAACTTGTTTTGAACAAGTGCTTAGTTTTGCAAAGTTAATATGTGCTTTAGAACTTTGTGCGATATGTACACTAAACCTCTTGTACTTGTACCAAATGGCAGGTTTGTCTTAATTTGTTGCTTAGTTATAACACTTTATATATTTTCGATTAAACGCATTTTGTGGGCGTAACAGTAGTCCGATTCGGCCCATCTGCTATACCAACCAAGTACCAAGTTTCATTAAGATATCTTAATTTTTGGTCAAGTAGTCGCACAGTCACCCAGAGTACAACTCGTCTCGTCATCCTGATCATTTTTATATATTATATATAACTCAATATCCGTCTCGTTTAGTTTTATGTGTTGCAAACAACCGTTAGGAACTATTAGGATAAGAACTATTATACTCTGTTGCTAGAGTATAAAAATACAAAATAGAAAATACATAGTTTCGATTTCATGTATGTTAAGTTTACTTTAATTAGCAAAATTTGTAATTTGTTTACATTTGTGAAAACAGATGTACTTTACGTAAATAACTACGATTAACAACTGCAACTTTATATCACGAATATTGTGCGAGATTTACAATATAAATAAAACCGGTATTGTATATAGAATTCCAAATAGAAAATCCTCAAAACTGAACACCCAAAATATATGCGTGACCACATTGCAATCTCAAAAGTATTGAGGGGTAACTATACATACATATACAATTACCTCACGGAAATAATATAATGTAATATATCGAAAGTTTAGTATTTTTCACTCAAGAAACACACATTTGCACAAAATAAGCTTTTTCGTCATTTATAATATAGTTCTGTTCCACAAAGTTTTCCCAACCATATTACTCCTTTCTCGCTTGTGTTCATTTTCAACGGTATTGTATAATTTTTAGTTTGGGTTTAAATTATGGAAATAATACTATTGTCTATTGAAAACCAAACTTTTAAACATTTTCGAGAACTTCAAAGTTTACAATTATAAGACTTTTTCATACAGAACTACATCCTGTTTATATTCGCTTATTATACAATTGAAAACTAAAAGTTTCATATTTTTTACCTGACAATCGATCAATAACAAAATTGTGCTTTAGAACTAAATTATTTTCTAAAGTTTTCTAAAATAGTAACGAAATGAGATCCATCTATGGACGAATCCAATTCTTCCTTACCCCACCCCCACCACTTCATTTGTTTCCAACATTGGTCAAAATGAATAAAAACAATTTCATTTTACACAGAACATGGCTTTTACTGTACTTTTATACGTAAAAAATGCATCCCATGCATACATATGTACAATGGAGGATAGAAAATTCGTTAAGTATTTTTGCAAAATGTAACTGTGCAACTACTGGCAGAAATAGCAAATTGTTGGAAAGAAAACATAAGCTAAGAAATACAATATCCTAACAACGAAAAAATGTAACAATAAAAGCAACAGAAACAAGTAAGAAAGGCTAAGTTCAGATGTAACCGAACATTTTATATCAGAGGCCGGGAAATGTTTTCAGGTGCTGGCATAACTTTATATTAAAAAGTGTTGCGGAAGAATTCAACATTCATTATTCGAAGAATTTGTCAATGGATTACAATCATATTTGGTATCTTATTAACTTATATTACAGACTATAGGCTCATGTACTTTCGTTACCATATTTTGCTTAATTTTGCTTCAGATATTTATATTAAAATCTATCAAATTAACTTAAAAGTGATATGTGCGATATAAACTCAACCAAAGTGGCTCAATTGAAAATATTAGATACATGAGGAAAAAGTAAATCAGAGAAAAGGACATCAATATATTAGAAAAAAGGGGCTTAGACCATGGTCTAGACGGATTTCTTTCATATTTAGCACGAAACCACATTATGTTTAAGAAAACATATCCACTTAATTTCATTAAAAAACCACTCATATTGCCCAACATAAACGGTTTAAAGTCAGATGGAAAGTCGGGAATTCTTCTATCGGGCATTTTTGGGATAGAGGAAGATCTGCACTGATCACATTAACTCTTTTCATTACTCAAGCGTGTTAGTGGAAACACGCAATTTTATGAAGGTAACTCACACAGTTACAGACATATTCACATAAAGTCTGTTAGAATAGCGAAACTCACTATATGTAGTATATGGGAGCTAGGATAATTCGTTAACCGATTTCACACATTTTCGGAAGTGAACTATGGTATATCCGTTATTACACGTTCACTGAATTTTGCTAAGATATCTTATATATTGGCCGAAATATATGGTATAAAGTCTACCCGGCGGTTGAAAATCCTTGTATTAGGTATATGGGGGCTCGGGGAAGTGCTTCCCCGTTTTTTCCCATTTTTGACACCAGACCACATTATTATCATAGAAAGACAATCCTTCAATTTCATTACGATATCTTACAGATTTACCGTTATATATGGTATAAAGTCTACGGAAATGTTGAAAATCCTTATATTAGGTCTATGGCGGCTAGGGTTAGTATTTACTCGATTTTCCCCATTTTTGACAACAGATTACATTTTTATTAGAGGAAGATAATCCTCCAATTTTATTACGATGTCTTACAGATTTGCCGTCATATATGATATAAAGTCTGCCGAAAGGTTGAAAATCCGTATATTAGGTATATGGGGGCTAGGGGTAGTATTCCCCAGATTTTCACCATTTTTGATACCAGGGCACACTATTATCATGGAACGATAACTATCCAGTTACATTACAATATCTTACAGATTTCCCGATATTTTCAATAAAAAGTCAGATAGAGACACTGAGGTCCTAATATTTGGTATCTGGTGGCTTGAAAAGTTATAATCCGATTTCGTCTATTTTTAAGCACGAGATGGCATATCTTGAAAGCACTATTTTTACAGGGTTTGATTTTCATATCTTAAATGCTGCTCGATTTATCTACTTTAAAATGAAAGGATCAGCTGAAACGTCTTGCATCTTACGGTGACGAAGAACACGTGTGCCAAGCTTCATCAAAATATCTTAATTTTTACTGAAGTTATCGCTTGCACGGACGGACGGATGGACAGACAGTCATTCGGATTTCAACTCGTCTTTTCATCCTGATCATATATATATATATATATATATGTCTATATTTAACTCGTTTAGTTCTAGGTGTTACAAACAACCTTAGGTGAACAAACCTAATATACTCTGTAGCAACATGTTGCGAGAGTATAAAAATTAAACACAAAAGCAAATATACTGACAAAGAGAGTAAGTATGTGTGCACTGTTTCATCTTATTATTAAAAATGAAATAAACTAAAAACCTAATTCGCAATTATTTCAGCCTAAGGAGATATCAGCGTTAGATATTACCCGTAATATATTATATAATTATTTGCAATAGAAACATTTCGCTGTTTTCCATCGTATATGTTTATTGGCTAATAAATTATGATAGATTATAGCACAGTAAGGAGGGTAGACGGAATATTTATTTCTGAGTTCGGTAAATAACAAATAAGAAATTGTAAGATCTTCTTAATTAAACTTAGATTAACTTAAAATGTTTAAATAATTGTGAGAATACAACAATTGTTAGCATTTATTCAAAGTTTTCACGTTACCCACATACGTTCATATATTTCGATACATTTGTTCCAAGGTATATACTGCATATATGACCTCTACTAACGAGTGCTACTTGTTATTTATTTTATTCCCCAAATTAAACATTTTATATTCTTTAAAACGAACACAAAGTAAGTACAGTAAGTATCTTGTTTCTAAAATGACAACGAAACTTGTTGTATTATTACATGAAATATGAAGAAAATATTTTGCACTGATATAATCAATGACATGACAGGTTGTCATATCAGCCCATAGATATTTTATGTAACAATATTAAAACTCAGACATAATAAATACCAATGCACATATTCGTATATGCTTTGTTCCATTCAGGAGCGATACTTGGTTGATAAATTAAATTAATGTGTTTTAAAGTTGTCAATAGCAACACTTTTAATATCTCAATTTCAACTACATTAAATGTTTATGATTTCTTTTCCTTTTTTAAACCTACTTTTGTCACAGCCTCATCCATTCTGGCTGCGCATGCGCACCAATGCTGAATGGAATGCACGTTTTTTAAGTAAAATGTCAAGTTGTTAATTTATTTTTACATATCCGTTTTTTCATCACTAATTATTTAAAGTATTTTAGGGAAACAGAGGGATTCATTTAATTTGTCGTTTGACTTCCTGTCATCTGTTCTTACAGAACGATTTTTCAAATAAGTGCAGATGGCATTGCTTAAAGAAATAGTTTTAACACTACACGAATTTGTTTTGGGGGAGATCGCGGCCATTCGAAAATCTCCCTTTCCTAATATTTTTACGTACATAAATACATGTGGTACATAGGATTTATAAAAATAAATGAAAAAGTGTAACTGATTTTTTCTGTAATAAAAAGAATATGATTTTAGTTACCGCTATACACATGTAAATACAAATTGTTTAACTATTCTAAATATGTAAATAATTTACACAAAGTTTGGTTGCCCACTCGGAATCTTTAGATAATCCCTATTACATTTCATTCGCATGATTCGCATACATGCTGAGGTCAAAGCCGAAACGGACCTATTAACTTCATAACCATAAAGTGGAATGTTGTAATAAACTTTTATTAAAGGACTAACAACCACAAATTAGAAGTAGTCTTAGTAATTAATATAGAACAGTAAGATGACATTAATTATGACACCATAATCGCCAAAGATGTATCCATTGAATTTATATCCCATTGTGATATTCATACGAGAAGTTAATATGGTGAAGTTAGTAAATTATTTTACGCGTACCTCGGTAAAAATTATTATTATTACTATTATTATTAATTTTATTACTATATTATTATAATTAATAATTAATATTATAATAATATATAATAAAATAATTAATATTATAATAATATATTATTATATTATAAAGATTATAACGAGTTAGTTAGAGAGTTGAATCCATAAAAAGAATTCGGTTGGTCGCAAAATCCAATTTTCATCAAAGACATCAAACCCTTTTAATGTATTTTCCAACAACGGAAGTGGCCTCCATTTTATTGAGAAACTCTGCTAAATATTAATAAAAAGGTGTAAGCGTCAAATTGTTATTATTATATAACTAAGCTTTCTTAGTGAAACTCATCATTTTAGTGATTTGGTCGTAAAGCATACGCCTAACGTAAGCGATTTTCATTAGTCACGTCCTTATGTTGACTTCTGTCATCTCACTTATTGGTCATTTAATATGTACATCAGTCATACACATCAATTTACAGATAGGGGCACGCTGTCAGAAATAAATATCAACTTCACACATATTCTGAGATTCTAAGTGTTTCTATTTTGGTCCACATTTTCTGTGCATTTTATCACGAATGTCGCAAAATAATTGAATTGGGCTTTCTAGCAGAATTCGATACTGCAAATTGACGTTGTATCGACGGATGAATTATTTTATGTAGAACAAAATGATCCTAAAAGGTTAAGTTTGTCTTTCCTAATAAGTGCTATATATTTATTTGCGAAAATAACATTATTTAAGCGTAATTGTTTTTATTTAATATGTACGTAGAGAAAACAATATTATATATCATAAATTTTCCAGACTCGGTAATAGTTGACCAAACCTTGCATCAACCATAATAGATATTTGCGTATTGTAGACCCAATAAAATAATTTATTTATATAGTTTTTATATGATGAGTATGCTTATTAGTAGTTTCTAATTTAGATTACTATCAAAATCAAAGAACAAATAATTTTAGGTAATACTTCCATTTGTTTTTGAGAAATATTAGGGTAACAGAAATAAAATTGTTTCTATAATCAACCTCTGATTAGAGTTTTTCGACTTAAATTAAATTATGTGCACCAAAACCAAATAAAGTTTGCGCGAATGGATAGAATCCACACCCTTATTTAAGCCATTTCTACAGGTCTTCCAGGATGACGAAAGCATGCTATTGAAAATAACGTACAATGTTTCTTCAATACATAAAATTTTAAAAAAAATTTCAAACAACAATCAACTTTTATTCATCAATGAAAATAACGAACCGCCCAGGTTACTAGATTCGATAAAGTGGTGAACATGGATGGGGCCAAAGATATCCTGTAATGAAATTACCCCTGTGAAATTATGATTTTTGCAATAACACATAGTCAACTTTGAAATTTAACATTGAATCATCTGTTGTTTTCTACTTAGTAGATAAAACAGGAGAAAAGTCATTTCTGAGCATAGCCAATGATAATCTGGCGACTCTGGAAGGGTTTAGAGTGATTGAAACTCTGAAAAAAACTTTTCTTTGTTCTTTCTACTGAAAAGAACCAGAACTCAAAATTTGTTTTATAGAGAAAAACTTTATATAAAAAACAGAAGACATATGTGTATGAGCTATATTCGTACATAGTATATATATGTTCACCTTTTTTTCCTTAGACAGTCAGTGTCCAACCAATGTTGTAATGCTGATGACATACATATGTGGTGGTCTACACCGTGATGGTGGTTAAATCACCAAAGGACAACAGTAAACAGAAGGGTTTCGGTTGGGGAGAAGTGCTTTTAATGACTTTACGTAAAGCCAGTATCTTATTTGTGTTAGTGAGTTATATTGAATTTTAACGTTTTTCATATATTACTCATTATAAGCAATGCATAATTTAATAAGCCAAATTTTCTCGAAGTTTTAAATAAATATTTCACTAAAAATAATACTTCCGGTCACATATACATTAATAGATAAGTTTCTTAGTATGATAAGCTTTGAGATCGTAATAATAACAACAATAATAAGGTGAATAATATAAAACCTACTAGTTTCAAAATAATTAGATTGTTTATTTTTAATGTAAAGTACCTTACCTTAAGGTAAATAATTTTTGGTTTTTGGTAATCTTAAATAGATGGACTTCCCTATTATCTTCGCCTCTGGAGAGGCAATGACAAGTTCGGAGATGACTGAATAAATCGCATAATGCAAAGTTTACGCTGCACATTCTATTTGGAGTATACTACATGAATTTCTAATTACATTTGCGGGTACTACAATTTCTTTTAACAAACAAATAAAATGCTTCATATAACGAGTTCTTATAAATTAACACAAGTTTGGAAACGAAATGGCCTCAGTTGCCTGGATATAGTTTATGTTATTTAGGATACTTAGGCAGCTAAAGAGGAACTAAGCGATTAGTGTATTAGACACACCCACACAATTTAAGAAACTTCAATATACTGTACGAACCTCCACTTATACATACATACATCAAATATATGTAAGTATGCATTTATAAAGGACATCAAACATCTTTCACCGCGTTAATTAAAGGTTATTTCATTGTGGCATGCGTTTAACCTGCTAAAAAAGGATAAAAAATAAAGTGCTTGGACGTCAGCAACTGAGACAAAGAAAATTTAAAAAAAGTTATATGAAGTATTGAAAACAAAGGGAAATTTACAAATGTAATTTAGAGTAAATACGATGTAGTATTGTACATACATAAATGTAATTAAAAGAGCGTGCAAGTGTAAAGAAACATTTCTAAAGGCGTGGTCGATGGTTTTACCAATGAAAGTGTTTTCTTTAATACGTAAACCGACTGCTCTACCTATTCTAATTGCAACATTTCATATTTAGAAACACCAAGAAGGGGAAATGCAAAAGTAATTGAGCTCAATGGAATTCATACAAAATTTTGCAAATATGTATGTACATTTAAAATCATAGGTATTTTCATCAAGCACCGTACTTGGACTTGAATACAAAAATAACGATAACAAAATACATACATATGTATACACATATTTACATATGTACTTTTGTACAAAGGCCCACCACATTCACCACGCTATTAAGTACCTACTTAATGTATTTGCCGATTCTGCACATATTTGTACCAGTATGCATTCAGTGTCGGATCAAGGATTTCGGCTTGGAGGGTGATAAAGTTTGACTTCATGGCGATACGATAAGTGCATAATTAAAAAAAAATTCAAGGCTCATTTTCAAATATATGTTTGTAAATGTATATCTGGGGATAATTTACGTATAATATGTAAACTATTAAATTTTCGGCAATAATAAAAAAAAAAATTGATATGGTATCTTACGCAGATGACGTAAAAATTAGATAAGAATATGTCATAAATTAGTACTACATCACAATTGGAGAATGTCGTAATCAATGGAAATTGCTGAAACTCTAAAATTTGTTTTAGCATGTTACATTGCTTTACATTACTAGTTACAATATTATTGATCCCTCTCTTCGATCCGCTACTGCTTGTCTAAGAAAAGATACATATATATGTATGTACATACTTATCCTTTCGAAAAAGATAGATTTCTGACGTTATGAACAAACGCAAAGAGTTCGTTCTGCAACATAAATTTCAAATTAAACTGGACATGCACATTAGTAGGCACCGTTGGACACTCCTTTATGTTTTGCAGAAAGGTTTGAAAAACGAAAGGATTTAGGCTACAGATATCGGCGAGCATCACTTGAGACAGCAGGATATCTGCGTAGCAAAACGCATCTGCTGCAATGCAATTGTATAATTTTTAATTGTAAATTAGGAATAAAGATGGAAAATTTTTCAAAATAATGAGTTCGATGGGTATTTACATATATGTATGTATGTACATATTTGATTTGCAACTAAACTCATATACATATTTATAACTTTACGTATTTGAAAATATGTACAAAAATAAAAAAATTTTCTTAACAATTAGTAAAACCTTAATATAAAATTTTGCAATTTACTTCTTTATTAAAAAGGGTTTTATCACTTCAAACCACACATCTAACTGTACACAAAAAGAGGTTATTTTGTTCCCAGAAAGTGTTATCTACAACTTTTTTTTGATTTTCTATTTTATTTCTGCGAAATGTATTGTTATTCTTCCTTTTTCTCTATTCAGCTCACTTTATTTTTCAATTCACATTGACCATTATTAACGTTTGGCAGGATATTCAGACAATTGTAGGAGTTGTGTAATTTATTAGACGTTTGCTACGGGGGATACCTCTTTGTCTCGAGAATCCCACACTGAACACTTAAATTTTAGATATCTAGCTATGAATGCGCAGACATGTATATACATATATAACCAAATACATGCACAGTATGTAGTGTGTGCAGTTACCCTTTTTTGTGTGTCCTTTGTCGTATTTATTGTGCTCTACAGCAGTTGATTTTTTTGCTCTTTGCTATTTTTGTATAATAATAATCATGCTTTGTGACTAGTTCTTCCTGTGACTCTATTTATACCACACTTTTTTGTACAAGTGCCTATGTTACGGAAATGCTTGCTCAGTCCATAAACTAGTCCGATAGCAATAACAGCAACAAAAAAGTTTAACATTTTATTATTTCTATAAATATTTTGTATATATTTAATTAATGTAATGAGCTCATTTTATTGAATTTTCAATTATACTGTATCTATCCCCTATGATAACATAATATACATTCTCTGTTGTGGCTCTCCGCCTTTTGTTATTTATAGTATAATATTATCTTTTCAATCTTCCAGATACCGGATATATGGACCTCGGTCTCCATGGCACCTGGTTCAAGCGAGTCAATAATTCCCTTTGCTTCCATATACTTAATATAAAAATTTTCGAACTTCCGACTGACTTTATACCTTATCGGTCAATATATGAAATATCTTAACAAAAGACAACGTCTTCCCCTGGTAATAGTTTGTCCTGATGCCAAAAATTTATGAAATCGCGTAAATACTTCCTCTAGCTCCCATATAGCTAATATAAGAAATTTAAAAATTCCGGTTGACCTTATACCGTTTATATCGGTCAGTATGTAAGATATCTTAGGAAAATTAACGTATAATCTTGAATATGCCGTATTTTGGTGGTAAAAATTAGTGAAATTGATATACGAACTACCCCAACACCCATGTATTACAAATAATGATAATCGTTATTCTAGTGAACTATTTGCCGAATATGTTTGTCTAATTTTGGGTTAATCAATATTGACTGGAAATTTGTTCTCGAGCATAGTTAGTTTAATTCCGAAAGTAAATGTTATCTGCTGATACCTTAAGCCGTTTGTATAAATCAATATGTGTGATATTTTAAATAATATTATTTTAAAGGAATTAAGTGTTTTCTTATTTGACCTTGGTCTAAACCCCATTCCTCTAATATAATGACTTACGTCTCTCTGGTTGACTTTTTCTTCATATACACAATATATTAAATTTCGGCGCTTTGGTTCAGTTTATATATCGCAAGTATGTCCATAGAAGATGTCTCAACAAATTATATAAGAGTATTTCGAATAATATTACGTCATTCGGTAATTATGGATATTGTACCCACAACACTAATATCAAGAATATAAATGATTTGTCTTTGTTAGATTGACTTTATGAGAATATGATCTAAAGTAAAAGTTAATATGATTCCAAATATGATTGCAATCAATTCGCAATTTCGTTAAATAATAAATAATAAATCCTTACGCAACCTTTTTTAATATAAAGTATTTCCAATAGCTGAAAGTATTTCCCCGCCTTTGATACTTGCAAATTGCGAGAGTTTAAAATGTTCGGTTACTCCCGAACCTAGCTCTTCCTTATTTATTTAATATAAAGTTTTGCCGACACTGGGAATTTTTTCCAGGCCTTTCACTAACGTTTGGTTGCATCCGAACTTCGCCCTTCCTTACTTGTTTATTATTTATTATTATAGTTGTACATATTTCACTAACAGTCCCTATATAGAATTAGAATTATAATTAAGAACAAAATAATGAAAGTTTGGTTGTTTTCCAAAAAGGTTTTAATTATCAAAGAAATGAAAAGATGCTATTGAAATAAGTTCATATCCGACCTGAAACCTGCCACAGTTTAAAGCAATAAATGACAATAAATATTTAAAATTAGCGCATTACTGGATTCAAATATTTGCACATAAATGACATGTGTCACACATGGATTTTCAAATTCAAATTCTTTCGCTTTTACCACTTATACCACTTTATTACTGACTTCTTGTGATCCTTCGGTAATTTTCATTAACATTCGTTCTGGTTAATGAATAGAGAAGCCACTAATGTTAAAAGAGCTTTTTTCACTGGGAACAAATAAAGTAAACATATATGTATGTTTACATGACAAACACTTTATGAGGTGCGCTTAGAACACGTATAAGCAATTAAATACTTAATATAAATGGTATTTAAACATAAATTGTATAATATAATGCCATATACAGAATAAAATATGAAATAAAGACTGGTTTGTTCAATTTTTACATTTACAATTTTTACATAAAAACATAAAAAGAAATGTGGTTAACCAGGCCACAGAAAGAAACTGCCGTGCTCAGTTACGAACCTACTCACTTTACGCGTTGCTTATGAATGAAGTTGTTGTTGTTGTGATTTGAAATATTTATAAAATATTGCGCAAGCGCGAATATTGATAAGTGTTGGTGCGTCTATCGTCGATTTTGTAGCTTGCTTATATTTGTATGAAATTATTTTTGCACATATTTCAGTACATATTTATATTTTGACTTGAGACAAATTGACTTCTTAAAAATAGCAAAAAAATTGTAAGGTGCTTTTTATTTTATATCATATTAAAATCCAAAACTTCAATATTATTTGTGGTGATGTTCATTTAGGTTAATTTATATTACAACTTCAAATACTTTGCATAAGTTCAAATCCTATAAGACACATAACTTTGTTTTCTAATTTGTACACCCTCGCAACATGTTGCAACAGAGTATAATATTTTCGTTCACCTAACGGTTGTTTGTAACACCTAAAATTAATCGAGATAAATATAGATTTATATATATATATATATAAATGATCAGGATGACGAGACGAGTTGAATTCCGGGTGACTGTCAGTCCGTCCATATGTCCGTGCAAGCGATAACTTAAGTAAAAATTGAGATATCCTGATATGATGATAAAAGGACCATTGCTACGCCCACAAAATGCCGTTAAACGAAAACTTATAAAATTCTATATCTAAGCCACAAATCAAGATATTGGGTTGTTCGGAAAGTCATTTCGTTTTTTTTGGGGAACATGAAAGACAGTTTTCGTATAATGCCTTTCAAATGGCCATAAACAGTTGAATTCGACAAATTTAACCTCTCACCGATCTCTCGTGTGGTGATTCGCCGATTTGCATCAACTTATGCCTTTATCGCATCTTTGTCAGCTTCGACCGGCCTTCCAGACCGTGGTGCATCTTCGACATCAAAATTGCCGGATCGAAATTTTGCAAACCAGTTCTGGCACTGGCGTACTGTTAACACGCCTTCTCCATACACATCCGTCAATTTTTTTCTCGCTTGGACAGCATTTTTACCTTTTCTGAAGTTAAAAAGTAAAATATGATGAAAATGCTGCTTATTGCTCTCCATATTTAAAAAGGCACCAACCAAAAACTACTGGGTAGAATTAATAGAACTTTTTCACACACAAGCCTTGCAATATCAGCTCTCATGACATATAATGGTTATGGGGCTTAAGTGTGAAGTTAGTTTCGAAAAAACGTAATTAAGTCCTCTGGCGGGAAAAAACGAAATGACTTTCCGAACAACCCAATACAAAACTATAATTTAGTACATAAAATTACAATAGGAAAGAGCATTTGCAGTTGAAAATTTTTTAAAGGTGGAACTGGCCCCGCCTCCAAAAGGTTTCATGTACATATCTCACAAACTACGAAAGCTAAATCAACCAAACTTGCTGAGGACTAATCCCTCCGACAACAACAACACCTTCTTCGCATATGTCAGAAGTTAAAGATTCTTTCACTTTTCAGAATATAAATAAAGCATCAATATCACCAGATATCGGTACAAAACTTTGCACAAATAGGGCCTTCGGAGTATTCCGCCTTGCGGCCAAAAATTGTCGAAATCAGACAACATCTGTTCAAGTCCCCAGATACCGAATATGTGGACCTCAGTGCCTATGACTAACTTTTAACCAACCAGTGCCCTCATTTATTTGTTATAATACATTTTTATTAAATTTTATTTATTTTATTTTAATTTTTATTATTATTTCAATCATCATTTGCATCTTCCTATGAGTCAATTGCTTTTATTTCTTTGTAGTATTCTAATTTTCCTTAATGCGCATATGAAAGAATGTCTGCGCATAAAATTTTGTCCTTTGGATTACTTGGTTACCTTGTAGAGTGGTGTAGTTTGTTGAGTACCCTTATAATGCGGGGAAAATGATTCCATGTTCCTTTACTGCGTGATGTTCTTTTATTTTCGAAGTTGTGTTTAGAACAGCTGCCATTTGCAGAGAACTTACAACCATATTTTATCAAGAGGTTAATTTATCATAAGGTGACTTCCCTAGGTGTGAGGTGAATTCCCCCGTTGAAAATTTTCAGACTTTGTTTTATTACGCTGTCGAACCTGCACCATCTCTATGTTATAATTTCTCTGTCTATATTTATAAGTTCCCTGCTTCTCTACTCATTAACATTCTCTACATGCACCATATTTGCGGTTGACTCTTGGCCGCTAGATAGCGCTCACATCATTCAATCATCTTCTTTCTGAACATTGTATTTTATAGCTTATGACAGTTTAGACCTCGGTAATACACGAAGACTTTTGTCAGAGAACTCTGGCCGAGTTGCTCGTGCTCGGCATTTCCTTTTCATTTTGAAATTCTCTTCATAAGGGCAATTATGTTTAGATTCAATGTTCGAAACTTTTAATTTTATAAATTTTTTTTGTATGTAATAACCAAATATGTACTGAAATTTTTCACTATGCATATTTGTTTACATATTCGGTTATTACATACAAAAAAACAAAAAAAAAAATGCATACCGTTCCTACGACAGCCGGATCTACGTAACCGAAACGGACCTGAATTTTTCTCCGGTCAAAATTTTTTGGGGAATGTTTTTGCCGCTACAACAACAACAACAAATATGCATAATATAATAGAAATATTTTAGAAAATGTTGGATAAGAATAAAAATTAGCTAATGACAAATATTTTTGTGTACCGCTTAAATGAAGCGTACTAGAATTTGAGAATGATATATGAACGGTAATGTAGAATATAGCCCGGTAACTCGAGTCGGCTGTGCAACTTCACCACGAATGCAAAGGGCACCACCAAAAGAGAATTTCCCAAATAATGAGCCACAAAAGTCTTCGTGTATGAACGCGGTCTTAATATGAAGTCCATTATTTATTTTCTCTAAATTTGACATTCTCTAATTACATTAACATTTTCTTAGTGTAAATTTTGCTTTTGTGTTTTGTTTGTTTGTTACCACATAAAATTTGCATTGGCCATGTTTTATAACTTAAGATTGAGCTGTAAATAAAAAACTTAAATTAATAGATCTGTAACTTCTAAATAATAACTGCTTCAAATAAATACACAATCATAACGCTAGAATAGAAGTCAAGGCAATTAAATTAATTTAGAAAATAAACAAAGCTTTGCCGCTTATTTACTTACACTTTATCAGCAGAAGCAATTTCTACGTTCGCAAAAACGGTTCGGTTCGTTCTACGCAAAACGGAAAATTGCATTATTTAAACGTCAACCACAACGGGTTCGAAGGTATTGGCGTGTACTGTTTTTCAGAAAAGAAGGCAGAAAGTAGTTTTGCGTAATTTTCTGTTAGCTCTGATTTGTAAAATGTCAAGCTTTCGCAAGCGACATGTGCAAAAACCAATACCAGGCACACGAACTAGTCCACAAACAGGGCAGATAATAACTTCCAGTGGGAATCCATCGTTTGATGTTATTTTTGGTAATAAATAGAATAATTAAAATAGTATTAATAAAAAACAAGTTCCGCATTTTTAGGAGGTGGCTTGCCTGTTGGCTCAATATGTGTAATTGGTAACGTTGATCATCTAGTAAATTTACAGAAATAAGGACTGTATTTCTTCTTTTTATGATATAGAGGAAGATAAATACGTAACATTTTCAAAGGTTTTAGCGAAATACTTTATCGCCGAAGGAGTAGTTTCAGGACAATCGGTTTTATTAGGAAGTTTGGATGATGATCCACAGGAATTGATGCGCAAATTGCCAAAACCACTCAATGAGGATGAAGTGGGAATTGAAAAATCTACCGAGCAAGAAAACGTGGAGGCCCCTCAAGATGGTTTACGAATCGCTTGGCGCTACAATGACCTTCCGCCAGTAAATTCTGAACAAGTACCCAGTAAAATAGGGCACCATTTTAATTTGATGGAACATATGGATAAAAATTTGCTAGACTTTGTCGACACACTATTGTGGAATGGAAATTCTTATGTTAACTCAGATGAAGGAGACAATGATTATGACTGTGGGTTAGATGATGAGGATAATGTATTTTTCGTGGTTGATTCAAATGCAGCGTCCAAAGACGACACTGATCAAAATACGACCAGTAGCAGTAGTGGCAGCAACATCAGTTGCAAAGAAGTTGATTTAGAGCAGGAAAGAATTAATGCTGCAGCCGCTCTACTGTCTGGTAATACCAATGAAATTCCTCGGATTCAGAATACAACTAAATTGCAAGCCGATGTTTTGCAGATTCCCACAATTTTAGACCAAAAGCAAAATAATAATGCTCAAAAAATCTTCAATAATTCGAAATATCAACGTTTTCTTAAATTAGTTCAATCATTTGCCAAGGAGGAAAAATTTTCTTCTAATGCATTGGTGTATCGCAGCCTTTGTCGTATTTGTATAACATCACTGGGATCGCCACACTGGTATGATGGAGAATTTCCCAAAAATATTTTAAAATTTCTAACAGTGTTAAGGGGCATAGTACGGAACTCAGTGTCTGTATGTTTTATCACTATGCCTATGCGTTTGATATCTAAATATGTAAGTAAAATATTATTGGATAATTAACGCAGGAATAATAGTAAAATTTATATAGGATGAGTCCCTTGTTCCCAAAATACGGAATTTGGTGGACTATGCCATCGAATTAGAATCATTTAGCGCTTCTGAACACGAAACCAATATCGCTTTTAAAGATTACAGTGGTCTAATGCATTTACACAAAATAACAGCTGTTAATACACTTACTGCCTATATGCCAGAAACTTCCGATTTAGCTTTTAAGTTACGTCGAAAGAAATTCGTCATTGAAAAGCTTCATTTGCCTCCAGGTAATTTAAATTTATCTTATTATGGAATCGTAGAAATAAACTTGTTTATTTTTTTAGAAATGCAAGAAGATACCAAAGGAAGTATGCAAACATTTAACTGCAGTGGTGGCTCTCCAACCAGTACTACTTTAATGGATTTTTAAGTGTACTATTCTTTGCTATTCAAATATGATTTGGTTCAACAAAAGGAAAAAAGTATATTGGTTATTTGTTCTAGCATAACCATGGAAAATGGCGAGCTTTCAAAATATACAGATTCACATAATTTTCATGGCTGCAATTAATATAAAATAAAGCCAACAAAGTTGGCGAGTATTTCTCCAACAGTGTACAGTGTATTTTATATCGTAAATTATGTATACAAAAATTAATACAAATTAAATTAAGGGAAAAAATCGATTAGAATCACATATGACTAACATTCATAGATATCATGAACACTGAATTCCGATTCCGATATGACTTTTTGGTGTTGAAATATATTGAACTTTTTTCGGACTATTAATTTTGGAGTTGATAGCTAATTTTATTATATTATTTCAAAACATTTATATAACTTTCCAGACCAGAAAAAGAAAACAGCACTTAAATAAATGAGTTAAACTCTGAACGGAATACGGAAGGTAATTAACGTTAGATCAAATTCGAAATTGTAATACATTAAGGGAAATGAAATAAAATATACTGCCTTTTAAAAACACGTAGTAAATACACTGCTCCAAGAAACGACTGAGACGATTATTCATAAGAAATTGATATTTATTTTTGCTAATAATTTTTGAGAACAAGCAATTTCATTACATATAGATATATATGTATGTAAATACCTTCTCTTTAAACATTTAATATATTGGTTAGTAAAACAAGCAAATTAAAAGAACTTTATAAGCTTTAAAGAGTATTTACTTGACATCACATATAACACATACACGCAATAGAAATATATTTTTTTGGCTGTTTTCGAAATTTTATGCGCTTACATACATTATGTTTTGACGCTTTCCATACTGTTGTTTTACCCCTTCGTGGTTTACAGATGGTCAATTCTCACCGAACGGCTTACAAAGATCGCTCAAATTAAATGAAAGAGAAAGAGAGAAGAATATTAAAATTGAAATTTTTATTCAACTCAATTGTAAGCTTGTTTACATTTAATAACAACGGCAACATTGCAGCCAGTATTTCAAGGAGCTCTTTGACAGCATTCCGACCATATTAGACTATCAGTTTTATTCAGCAGTCGTTATGAATAAGATCGAGTAATTTAGTCGTGTATTGATTTAATATTAAAAATATCAAATTTTGAAGATAACTGAAGATAACTAACCAATAGTTAATCTACATCAATGTATTAAATTATTCGTTTTTTTATCCGTCTCTAAAACCAATTTTGTTGTCATTGCTATCAATATTGCTATCCATGCCATAATTGAGAATAACATACGCAAAGCTTTTCTACATACTACTTACATCTACATATACTAAAAATTTACATCACTATTTCGTATCCATACGTGCATAAGCATATTCTAAAAGTTAATAAAGTAAAAATCGGACAATGGCGCGCCCATTCAATCATAAATTATTTTTCAACGGTTGTAATCTCATATTTTTGGTAAGTAAAATTAAACATTTGCTTATATTATTATGATGGTTGTATGGTTATTAAAAAAATATAAAAAAATTTATTTATATTTATGTTGACTGAACAACATAGTTCGATTCTGTCCGTTACGCTCCGTTGCTTACACTATGTTTATACTTTCGCAGCATGTTGCACAGAGTATAATAGTTTTGTTTACCTAACGGTTTTAAAACCTGAGATCAAGATATGGAGTTATGTATCTCAAAATGATCAGGATGTCCAAGGGAATTAATTTCTGGATGTCCATCTGTACGCCCGTCCGTATGTCCATCTGTCCGTGCAAGTGATAACATTAGAAATAATTGAGATATGTGAATAAAATTTGGTACACGAATTCCTTAGCATTTTGAGGAAGTTGACTCAAAACGTGATAATTTTCTACCAAAAAACATCAGAATCATTAAATTTAAATATAAACATACTGCAGCATGTTTGCATGTGAATCGTTTAAAAAAAATCAGACAGACTGTCGCGTCAACTGTTATTTGAAATATCATATCTCAACAATTATCAGACCAATTTTAAACAAATTTGGTACATAACATAACTTGAAATAAATTTCAGGCCCCTGAAATTCGGTCACATGCCGAATATCAGAAATGGAAACTTTTTCCTGAAAATAGTGTGAACTGATGTTAAAAATTAATAAAATCTATTAAATAATTCCCCTAGGTCTCATTTACATAACGTAATATATATGGGTGACTTTTTACCGCATATGCCGTTCATTATTTACGATATCTTAACAAAAATAAGTGAACCAGACTCCTTCCAGACTCAATGTAGATATTTTCGAACTTCCGGTTGACTTTAACCCATGTGATATTATAGGTATAATATTAGATGGCTTAATGAGGAAATTAATGAAATCGATCCAGTTTTCCTTCGGCAGAATAGTTAGTGATATCGGTATGTACCTTCCCTCTGTACTAATATGACGAATATAGTGATTTGTGATTTGTGATATGATTTTGTGTATAAAACAAAACATTGTAATGAAGCTAAGTAAGTGAATCACCTATAGTATAGGTTAATAACATACTAAATATGATTACAATCGATTCACTAATTCGTTTAATAACGAATGTAGTATTCATACGCAACATCTTTTTAAATTATATTTGGCGCCTCCTAACTTGTTTTCTGTTGAATTTGTTGTTAGCGGCTTGTATTTTTTATTTACAGATATCGCTATAATTTGTAGGTTTAAAAATATCTCGCAATATTTAAAATATTTCAATTATACAATTTCATGAAATGTTAAACTATTCACGATAACTTTAATGTATTTCGATTCTATTATTCTATTTTATTTTATTCTATTTTATTAAAGATATCACTATAAAATGCTTGTGAGAAAATTAAAAAATAATTTTTTTTCTAGTTCTGTGGAGTGATGCTTATCGCTTTTGGTTTCTACCTCTTTAATGATTCCAAACGCATTCTTCTCTCACGTCTTCTTGTAATAACGAACGAGCAACTCAACAGTCTACCACAACCTTTGTTCTACTATATTTCCATTGGCGTTCCTGTAGCAGGATGTGTGGCAGTCCTTGTCGCCATGGTTGGATTTTGGGCGTCCTGCCTGCACACCTACTGCTGCCTTAGTTTGTATTTTTCATCAGTGGTCGTGTTACTTCTAGCAGAGTTGTTAGCCTGTCTAGCCATTACACTGTGGCCAGATTGCTTGGGTATCAGTTTGGACGAATCAAAAATGGTTAAAATTCTACAGGGAAATTATGGCGTGCCCGGAAAGGAGCAATTCACTAATGCCATGGATTTGGCCCAGACACATTTCGGCTGCTGTGGCATGAATAGCGATATTAACTATGATACATCCCTCTGGAAACTACAAAGTTATGGACAGCAAGAATGGGTGGTACCTCTCACATGTTGCTTTTTACATAATGTCGATGATAAGATGTCTTATTTGGATCCGAAGCCCGCGAATATATCTCAGTGTCAAATGTTGCTGAGAACGGACTATGTAAAGAATCGTCACAAAATATCTTGTCTCAAATTCTTGGAGAATTGGTATCATGAGCAGTATATATTGTTCTTAGGAGCTAGTGTTATCATTGCCATGGTAGAGTTTTGTGTATTACTCTCCGTAATTGTAAATTGTACAAAAATAGCAACCAAAAGTTTAAAAGTAGAAAATCTACCGAAGGTAAAAGATGCAGATGAAAATACACACCAAATACTATTCGAGAATATTTACAAACATAATTTAGAAGCGAGAGCTGCAAATACCACCATCGGACTAAACAAAAATCGCAGTTTGCCAGTCATATTTAACGAGGTGTACATAAAACCTCGTAACGTGCACACAATTGGTAATGATTACAATCCGAATCTTGACTGCATATAATAAAAAGTAACTGCTATTTTAATTGTATCAGCAATAACTTTGTTTTGAGAAATTAAGTTTTTATGTCGTAATAATTATATTTACGTATGTATGTATATTTTGTCTTACTCATATTACTATCTGTGTGCTAAGCAGGTTTTAAAATAAGAACAAACAAATTTGCAATCTCACTTTAGAGGAATAAAGTCGTCATCAGAACTGTCGGAAACCTGACGAATACGTTTTCGCTTCTTAATTTTGGCAACCTTTTTGAATTTTTTTTTTTCACGTTGTCGTTTTTTTAAAATACGTTCGGCCCGTTCCAGCGAACTCGAAGTTTCATTTTGCGACTTCATACATTCTTTACCATCTTCTTCATCAACTACAAAGGAATCGCAGATATACTGCGAAGGTTCTATGGGGGTCATTTGTGAGAAAATTTGGCTGAGGTCATTATACTCCCGGAAGGCCGGAATTTTAAAAGCACCACGAGCTATAGGTTTGGGACTTCTGAAATATAAATGAAATAAAGGCGTATATTTTCAATATTACTGGCATTAAGATATCATTTAAATTATTAGCCTTTGACATACTTAATGGATTGCATATAGTGCGCTTGCATCTGAGAAGATGTGGGTGCATTTTCGTCTAATGTATCCAACTCATCGCTCGATACAATCATGCTGTCTTTCACATACTGACTACATGGCATTTCACTATAGTCCTCTTCACTTCCATTTGCACTAACTACAGCTTCATAATCAATAAAATTATCCAAAAGGTGACGATTTTGCCGTTGTAAGCGGAAGCAATCGACTACCTATTGTATACAGCATATGCATATGTACCTTAAATATTTATAAGATGTCAAAATTGGTTACCTTTTGTGTTTCAGTGATATGTTCGCAATCCATTTCAGACCCTTCTTCTGTCTTTGCATTAATAACACTTGAATCACTATGTGAATTTGAAATTGATTCCGTATAAAGCATGGGCTAATTAATTAAATATATAAGAATATTAGTATTGCCATTGAAAAACTGATTTTTTGTTTATTTACATACGATTTGTGTTTCAATAAATTCTTCACAATCAGTTTCCGACGCAACTGCTTTCTCGTTCAATTCGCCGGAATCGCTCGATGAAAAATTTTTACATTTCGATGTTTTAAATGAAGAAGTCATTGGCTTTTCATTGCCACTTTCATTTGTTATTGAAAACAAATGCCGATCATCAGTTGTGGATAACGACAATGCTCTGCGAACCTGTTTCTCTGCGAAGGCAACGCTATGTTTTATATGTTCCGGCAAATTGCCTTTACGCCTTTTCACATTTTGTAAGAACAATTCGTAAAGGGTTGGTGATTTTTCATTTTGCTCTGGTTGAGTTGATAATCTTGCTGGTGGTGTTATAGGTCTATTAGATCTCAATATTTCTAAATTAAAATTGGCATTAGTTGAAGAATTTAAAAAAGCATTCGCTTCTTTTTGGAGTGGGGCGAATAGGGTTGGTGACTTTTCACATTGATCTGATTGAATTGGTAGCCTTTCTGGTGGCGTTATGGGTGTGCTAGAACCGAAAGTTTCTAAATTACAATTCTCGTTAGCGGTGTATTCATTTTCATTTGGACTTATATTAAAATATGAAGAGAAGTACAAAGGTCGATCAGTAAAAACTTTACTATCGTAGTATTTGGATTTCAAAGTAGGGGTGCTGTCAAAAGATTCCTCACATTGGGTTTCTTCAGGACATGGTTTCAAAAAATCATTTATATCTACATCTAAATCATTTAGGCTTGAATTTGATAATGAAGGCATCTTGTTTGAAAATTCATCCGTAAAGATGGCACTTTTGCATTGATGTGAACATTCTTTTAAATTTGGTTTTATACACTTCGGTTCTGAGTTTTTTGATCTTTCAGTAATCAAGGCTTGTATTTCTGCCTGATATTCTTCAGTTGAGATGTCAGATAATTTTATAATGTCAGATGATTTATCTTCGTTATTGTATGTACAAAAATTCTCGTCCATCAGTTGCAATGATTTCACCTTTGTGTGACTTTCCTTCCCAGATTTTGAGAGCTGCCGCTGAAAGGCCTTTACTAAAGAACCTTGTACCGGAGTAGACTTGTTACCTGTATTTATTCTAAAATCATTCCATTGGTAATTATCTTGACACATAGATTCACTACTTATGCTAGATTCACCAAATTTGCTGACTTCAGCTTCTTCATCTAAAATAACAGTTTCATATACCATTGAATCGGCATCATTTCTCAACGGTAAATATGATATAGATTGATAATCATCATTTTCTAGTTTACAATATGACTCTTTATAAAAATTTGTTTTCTTCAATTCTTCTTGTATGTAATCAAAATTATCGCATAAAAGTCCTTGTTCTTCCAATCCGTCGAATATTGTATTACAAACCTCTTTGTACTCACTGTCACTTAGGTCATAACATTCAGAGGAAAGTCTAGAAGTTCGCTGTCTAACTAAGCTTTCAATATCAGCATCATCAATGAACATTTCTATATTTGAGAGATTGCCACCCAACAGCTTTTCAATAATGTCATACAAATTTCGAATATCTTTTTCTTCATCCGACATCTCATTGGGTTTCAAAGGTAATATCTCCAATAACTTCATCTTCTCAAAAACATTACTTACAATAGATGGTTGAGTGCGCAAAATAAGACGTTTACCATCATTAGATACCTTCGATGACTTTAACTGTTCTATCGGATTTGTTATAAGTTCTTTGGATGATATTATAGGTGAATTTTTCTCGAAAACTCTTTTTAGATTGCGAAAACGTTGAGAATTATATAGTGATATTCCTTGAGGGGGATTTAATTTAGGAACAAATGTTTGTGTACATATAGTTCCCCTTAATAATTGTGTATTAGATGCCACGGGATCATCAAAAGCATTGAAATAATCATCGATTTTTCTTAAACATTTTTCAAGATTTTTCTGCGTCTCTAAACCATGCTGTGAAAGATCCGTAAATAATGCGTTAGAATTAGACTTTACTTTTCCTTCGAAAAAATTCCTCAAATTCTGATCATCGACCTTTTTTTTTATTCTAATCTTTGAATTTACATTTTTGTTCGTTTCCTTCGATTTAGTAGGTTTTACAAAAATGTGAATTACTTTGGGATCTATATCAATAGGAACCAGTCGTGGTGAGTTCTTATATAACGATTTTTTTACTATCTTTGAATCTAGCACTCTCGCATTAGTCAAGTCCTTTTGAGACAAAACATCTTTAAAAATTTGGTGTTCCCGACCTTCGGTAACCAATACCACAACATGGCCCTGTTTTTTCTTTCCAGTTCGCCCAATCCTTTGAATGAAACGCTGGGGATTCGAAGTATTGATGTCGAAGCATAAAATAAGTTCTACTTCGCCAACATCAATACCTTCTTCAACGATGGAGGTGGCTACAAGGATGTTACATTTACCACTTTGAAAGTCTTCCATAATTTTAATCTGTTGTTTTTGTGTTAGTGAACGCAAAGAGCCCATGGTACCAACCTGACCTTATATGATATGCAAATTAATTATTAAAATAAATATAGATGGTATAAATTATGCTGTACTAACCTACAAAATAACGTGGCTTTAGTAGTGGTTCGTGTTGTAACAATAATCGATACATCAACATAACTGATTCTCGATATTCGCAGAAAACTATTGCACGCGCGTTTGGGTTAGTCTATAAATATTTAACATTCATTTATGTCAGGAAAACTAAATATTGACTTATTACAACAGTAAACGTACTTGGAAATGTTGAAGTAAACAAGTTCTTGCTTGCTCAAACTTTGGGTGTCCAAAATCCCAATTGTCTGGCATTTTAGCGTTTTGACCATTGACCAACGGATGTGTTGAAATTTCAAAATATTCTCGACCAAACTGATCATGTAACCGATCTAATAAATGACGTACTTTGGGTTCCACGTTTATAACAAACTTATACCGCCCATCTTCATCCTCTTTGAAATAATTAAGAAATACCCGAATGCCATGACGCTCCAATAGTTCTAAAGCATGATACATACTAATACAAAATGAAAAATTTTTTGAAATCAATAATCTCTCTGGATGCTGCTGATTTTGATTATTCTCTCGAAAGCGTTTTTGTTCGAACAAAAGAAAATTACGTGAAATGTTTTTTAACGATTCTCTTAATACTTTAGCACTAATTAATTTCCTTAGATAAGGATCTATAATTGATAAGATCTCTTCATATAATTCCTTTACATCAGTTCCAAGCTGTACCACAACAATTTTCATATGCCGTTTATGCACATAAGGCAGTACATCTTCTGACGTGTCACAACGTACTTCAATGTGAGATATGAATAGATTTTGTACCACTTCAGCAATATCTTCCATTGTACGACCAGGAGTTGCTGAGAATGCCACAACTCTAAAGTAATTATTTCGCTTCTTTATGGCTTGAACTACTTCCGTATAGGCATATCGCCCCTTTGCCCGATGCGCTTCATCTACGACAATCAGTTTTACGTGCTTAAAAGGAAAAATTGAATCGGACCGACATTTGTCGTTATCGCCAATAATATCGGACAGCACCGCTTGAGGTGTTGCAAAGAATACACGTTTCTTCTTCCAAATTTCTTTGCGACCGTTACGATGCAAACTACCAGTTAGCTCAATAATATCTTCATCAGGAAACGGCATTACACGTTGGCATGTCTCAATTTGCTGCGCCACCAGTGGGCGAGTTGGTGCCATAAATATGATTTTACTAGTCGGATACCATCGGTAAATGTTATACATTACAACTGAAGCAATGAATGTTTTACCAAGTCCTGTCGGCAACACAACGAGTGTGTTATTGAAGAGTGATGCTTTTACTATGCTTAACTGGTAGGTACGCTCTGGTAAATTACTAGGATACAGCCAAGAATCGCCAACATATTTATCGAACCCTAGATACTGTTCCTCTGTGTGCAACTGTGATTTATTTGGTGCGTCCAAAACATTATTTAGCGTCTCTTCGTCCACTGTCAAATCAAACCAATAATCTGATGAATCAAACATACTGTTTTTATACATATTCGTGGGAAACAGCTGTAATAAATATATTTTAATGATTTTGAATTTATTTGCATCATTGAACTTACTTGCAGCTTTTAAATGTTGTTTTGTAAAAGATAGCGGTAATTTCCTTCCGTTCTTTTTTCCCCTTTAATTAATGCTTCATAAAAATAAACTATAAATTTAAATGTTTTTATCCGCCAAGTTGTAAAATGTAAAAAAAATAAATCCTGCCAAAAGGGAATGTTACCAGACTTTTTAATTAAATTTTCATTATAGAGGCTGGTTTACATACAACTTTCCTCGCTTTACTTTAGAGTTCACACATTGAGATCTATAGGAAACAAACATAGGATATGTCATAATAAACGCTTTGTTTTCCGTACTTCTCTCGGATATTTAATTTTTGGTGTTTTGTTATTTTCGTCTTAACTTACTAGATAAACTAAACATACTTGCACATTTCAAACATGTTCCCCGATCCAATTGAAAAGTAATAGATAATAGAAAATAATAAAAGAAGTAAGTATAATAAAGTAATATAGATGTGAGCTGTCCGTCATTTTTCTTCGCTTTGCTGTTCTTCATTTCGAAAAAATTTCATGTGAACGTACTTACACAAAATCATACATCAAACACAGCTGTCAAAGCAAAAGGCTGAAGAAAAGTGAAGCCAAAGCTTACTATATACAACAATAAAACTTTGATTTGTTTACGGCGCGTCTATACAGGAAATTTTTGTTGCCACGACTCGTAGTTGGTGGGCGAGGGGGTGAAGACGAAAGACGAAGAGTACAGAGTTGCACGTGCCAGAGCAACACGCTTTGATTTCTTGTTCGTAACCAATCGCTGCTACACAATTCGACATTTCTTTTCATTTCGAAATTCTTTGAATAGTTGCAACTGCGCTCGGTTTCGCGTGAGTATTTATAAAGCGTTGGGAAATTTGATTTTTATATGAAATTATTATTCATATTTCATATTATATATATATTATATGTATACGCATATATATATATATATATATATATATATATATAATTTTGGCAATTGAAATTAAAAACAAGGGTAATGGCGACGTTAAATTTTTTGTATTGCTATATTTGTATTGCTAAAATATAAAGAAATAACTTTATTTTGCTAAGGAATACTAAAGGGTCTCGAAGAAATGGATTCATTTGAAGATTTATTTTTAAATGAGAAATCTGTTTACATTCGATATACATATGCATATTAAATTTTGAACGAATCTTTGTAGATATTGTCTGGTGCCAGAACAAAAATTCGAACGTATTTAAGGATCTGGAAGAGATACGTTTAAAAAATTATCCAAGTTTCATATTTTCTGCGAAATAAAATAATAAAAATTCAAACTTTTGAAATTTTGAAATTTTGAAGAACTAACTGAGAATTATGAGGCACTTATTTTAGAGATCGCAGTGTTTTTATTGATTTCAAGTTTCGGCTATTGAGACGTGGACGTTTTTGTTTACAAATATTTAAAATATAATCCAACATTTTTATAGCTGTTCTATAGCAGACCGTGTTATTCCATTGGGACTTGCAGTATATCCAATCCATGGTTAAAGGAAACGTTTCTGCCATTTTTCTATAATATTATATGTATATTAAGGTCTGTTAATCAACTACATTAACTTCATTTAGTTTGTTTTAGTTCAGCAAAATATTTCCGCTAAGTAAAGCTAACAGCTAAAATATAATAAATAATAGTATAAGTAAATGAAGAATTATGAATAAATAACGATTTTATAAATTACAGGTTAAGTGTGCGGGAATTCTTTTAAATTTGTTTTTTGGTGAATGCATATCCGTATTCACATTTATAAGTTGTCTAAATTTTACTTAGCTCTTGAGCTTAACATTCGAATTAACCACGAAAAATGTTCACAAAATTTTCACTTCAATCTGTCAGAATTTTAAATTTTCTACCGTCTTACATACAGCCCAAGTAACAATGCTGTCTCATTATTTTAACAACTCTTGCCTACAACAATATGCTGTATTTATTGACGATATTGGCTCTGATAAGATTATTGAGTTAAAAAATATTGCATGTGGAGTACTATAAACAACGTACTATACACATGAGTGAAAATAGTAGCACTGAATATTACCTATTTTCATCAAACTCCAAAAATCGATAAATACAAGGCTTTTCACATCTCAGCCATTTCTCCTTCTCTTTGTTATATATTCTCTTATGTATTAAATGCAAGGCGAATTTATTTAAATTCTCTTTGCTCAGTTAATCAGATAAAAATATTTGTTTGGGTAGGCAACATTGCCTCACTACATGCAGACAGAAATTAGTAAGAAGCAAAATGTCAGCGGTTATATACTTATGTATCCGGCGCATTAATGTAGACATTTTTTCGTGCTAACTGAAACGATGTAAAGTGAAAACCAAAAGGAAAAAAAATATACATATGCATACTATTTGATTCAATGTCGGTAACTGCCTACGGTGAAAGAATATTTTGTTAATACGGAACAAGACGTGTCTTTACCAACAATTTGTTATTTAATCAAAATGTTTCGAAATATTAAAGAACCAAATTACAGCAACAGCCTGCGAATATGTACGTGTGAAAATATATGTGATATACAGTGAAGTGCAATTTTTGTGTATATTTACTTGGTAATATACTAATCGAAATACTGATTGGATTAAGTATTAAAAATTGTGTCGAGCACAAAAAGTAAGATAATTGAGGATTGAAATATCATACCCGAACATATGTTCACACATGTACATACATAAACGCATGCTTATTTATAATGTGCTTAGATGCCTATGCGGCCATATGCATTTTATTCATCGACTCGCGCCAATTGAATACATACCTTGAATCTTATGTGAGAGAAATTGAGGTAATTGACTGTTGTTATTCACTCATATACGTTGTCAAGAATTACAAAAAATAGTCAAACGTTTTAATTTCTTTTAGTGTTTTGTCATTTACTTTGAATTTTAATTGTTCAATGTTTTTACACATTCATTTAAGTGCCGTGTGTGGCTTATGCTCGAAAGAGAGGATATAACATACACACATGCATACGTACGTAAGCACACCACCGTAAACCTATACAGTTTCGTTTCACTTTTGTGTATCTTAAGATATTTTTAATATTTTTTCGCCATTTAGGGGTTTTAACAATTCACTTTATAATAATAACAATTTAACAAGTTTAATTAAATAAGTAAAAAAACACATTAGTCGAAGATGAACATGTGTGATTTTAAAACATACTTTTTTACAATGCTCTCAATTCCAATACTCAATTAATTTGCATAAATGTTCTCTCTGGTTAAAGTTCATTCTTCCTTTAACTGCTTCCGCTCTCTCAAAACATTTCAATATTTATTGTTTTGTCACAATATGCGTTGAAAAGCTGCTTCTGTTTTGTATTATAATTTGATATTAATAAATTATGGTTCTGCGGTATTTAGAGGCGTTTACTAGCAATCCACATGAACTGGTATAAACTATTTTAGAATTCAGAATATAAAACACTGAAATCTTTAATCGTTCCTTTAGATTTAATTTTTTCCCATTACTTATTTATTTATATATTTTTAAAATCAATTGTAACTAAAAACAAAATATTTAGAATTCTTGAATATATATACACATGTAATTATGTAGATACATGTCTATGTAGTTTGGAGCCATAGGCCAAACAGTGTAATTTGAGCACTCTGAAGAACTCGTATCGTCCCGAGGAAAATATTGACATATGTATATATACGTAAGTTATACTACTACTATTGTGAGTATGGTTTACGCGGTCACAAACTATGTTCAATTTTATTTCCTTTTTCCTAACGAAAACTGATCTGATCCTATTGTAGCTTCTGCGGCATATATAGATGATGTTAAAACTACAAAATCGCTTAAAAACATCTTTTGTCCCAACTTTCCAAAAGTAGCAGGTTAGCCGATGCCAAATTATATATATTATATATATATTAATAAATATAAATTAAATATATTATATATATATAAATGATCAGGATGAAAAGACGAGTTGAAATCCGTCCGTCCGTGCAAGCGATAACTTGAGCACAAATTAAGATATTTTGATGAAACTTAGTACACGTGTTCTTTGCCACCGTGAGACGGTTGGTATTGCAGATGGGCGTAATTGAAATCTGCCACGCCCACAAAATGCCATTAATCGAAAACAGATAATGTGCTATAACTAACGATAAAATTAAGATATAAACGTGTTATTTGGTAAAGAGGACCCTAGTAGGATGGGGCATCTGTGGGCAAAATTTTTTTGTAAAAGTGCGTAAGGCCCAGCCCCCCAATAGGTTTAATATATATATCTCGGAAACCGTTAAAGCTATATCAATCAAACTTGCTCCTACTAAGTTTTTCTAGCATATCTTCATAGACCACGCCCCTTCCATACAAAAGTTATGTTGAAAACTACTAAAAGTGCGATAACTCGCTGAAGGAACACGTTAGAAACATTAAATCTTGCAGCAAATATGATACGGAATCGGAATACGGAAAAACCACGCCTACTTCTCATATAACACAATTTTAAGTTTCATCTGATGACTTTCACTTTAAGGTAGATAAATGGAGCATCAATTAAGATATTGGCTTTCCACGAATAGTACGTTCAAGATATGCCATCTCATGCGTTAAAATTGTTGAAATCGGATTATAACTTTTCAAGCCCCAGATACCCAATATAAAGACCTCAGTGCCTCTATCTGACTTTACCGAAAATATTGGTAAATCTGTAAGATATTTTAACGAAATTGGAGGAATATTTTTCCATGATAATAGTGTACTCTGGTATCAAAAATAGTGAAAATCGGGTAAATACTACCGCTGGGCCCCATATACCTAATAGACGTATTTTCAACCTTCCGGTAGACTATAATATATAACGGTAAATCTGTAAGATATCGTTATGAAATTTGAGGATTATTTTTCCATGATAATAAAGTGCTTTTGTGTAAAAAAAGGGGAAAATCGGGTAAGCACTTCACGGAGCCTCCAAATACTTAATATAAGGATTTTCAACCTTCGGGTAGACTTTATACCATATACTTCAGTAAATCTGTAAAATATCGTAATGAAACTCGAAGATTATCTCTCCATGATAATAATGTGCTCGTTTGTCAAAAATGCGGAAAATCGGATAAATACTTCCCATAGCCCCCATATACCTAATATAAGAATTTTCAACCGCCGGGTAGACTTTATACCATATATTTCGATCAATATGTGAGATATCTTAGCAAAATTGAGTGAACGTGTAATATCGGATATACCATAGTTTACTGCCGAAAATGTGTTGAATTGGTTCACGAATTATCCCAGCTCCCATATACTACATATAATGATTTTCGCTATTCGAGCAGACTTTATGCCGAATATGTCGGTCACTGTGTGAGTTACCTTCACAAAATTGGGTGAAAACATGTTCTCTAATATACATGAATAATGAACAGTTAAAGTGATCACTGCAGATCTTCCTCTATCCCAAAAATGCCCGACATAAGAATTCCTGACTTTCCACCTGACACTTAAGCCGTTTATGTTGGTCAATATGTGTGATATTTTAATGAAATTAAGTGGACATGTTTTCTTAAACACAATGTGATTTCGCGCTAAATATGAAAGAAATCGGTCTAGAGCATGGTCTAAACCGCTTATTCGTAATATAATGATTTCCTTTTCTCTGGTTGACTTTTTCCTCATGTACCTAATATATTCATTAAACCACTTTGGTTGAGTTTATATCACATTTATCACTTTTGAGTTAATTTGATAGGTTTTAATATAAATATATCTGACAGGAAGCAAAATATAGCAACGAAAGTACTTGAGTCTATGGCCTGTAATATAAGTTAATAAGATATCAAATAAGATTGCAATCCATTGAGAATTTCTTCGAATAATGAATGTTGAATTCTTCCGCAACATTGTTTAATATAAAGTTATGCCAGCACCTGAAAGCATATCCCCGCCTCTGATCCTTGCACATTACGAGAGTATAAAATGTTCGGTTACATCCGTCCCGTAAGACTAGTTAACACCTTATTTCTTTACCCTAGTGCACTTGTTTTAAACGTTAGAAAATTGAAACATCAAAATGCTCCTGATTGGTGTTTCCTAAGAATTGTTAAATATGTTAATTTTTGCCAGTAAAAATTTTATATATTTTATATGATTAATTCATCAAATATTTACAATTGGAAAAAAATAGTATATATGAAAAAATATATAAAAATCTGTAAAAATTTGGCATCTTGCAGATAAATCTTAGATATTACTTTGTGGTTATGCGAACCTTTCAAACTAACCGTAAAAGTTTAATTACATATATATGAATGTACGTACATTGTATGTATGTATGTATTCGTATAAAAGTAGCTTTGACATTTTTGTTGTGTTTCGATACAGAACGTCAACATTACAAATTTTGTAAAGGCGAACAATCCGCTGTGAGGAAAAACCTGTTTAAAGAATACGAGTGCATAAAAAATATACATATATCAAGATATAGAAACGGGCAGATGGCTGAGCTGGCGCAATGTGGCTGTATTCACAATAAGCATATGTATGTAATGATATGAAGGCTATAAAATACCTTTACACACGATTACTTAAGAAAATATCTGATATCCAAAACCAAAAAAATTTCGATTTCAATAGATATTAAACAGGTAAAGGCTATGTTTTAACGAAATTTTAAGTTATAAACACCTATACACTAATAAAGAAATTTGTTTGAAACTACTGCTTTATGTTAGCTCAATCGATCTAGCCTTGTCATATAATATAGAATTATGCATCTAATTAAATTTGGTTTATGCATATACCAATACGTTATGTATATTAATCGATAATAAACGGTTTTGTGGAATAACTCCTCCAATTAAGCAGCATAGAACAAGCACATTAACATTGTTGCTTCATATACCTAAGGGTTATTATTCTATAATAATTAAATTTATTAAATTCGCTTAAAACTCGCATCATTTTTTAAAATGTATAACACCTCCCACAAAGCAGGCATAGTATTTTTTCCCTAAATTTTTTCAAAAAATTAACTTGAGATCCTGGAATCAGGAAGTACGAGGGATATATACATATGTATGTATATTTAAGCATGCATGAACATATTAGACAAAAGAAGTATTTTTTCATAACGAGGTGTAATAAATAATTTTATTGAAATGTTATGGTTTTAGACTATTATGCTGACATTTTTTAAGTGCTGTAAACTATAAGATTTGATATTCCTATACCCATATAACAATTTTAACGTAAAAACATACGAATTCAAAAAGTCGAATAAAAACAAACTGCACATACATTTGCATGTAGTTTAAGCCATTTTAATCGACACAAATGCATGTCATTTTGAGTCGGCGTAAATACAAACGTGTGTACCCATTCATATCAACAGTCGTCGTAGAGTCGGCCTGGGTGTTGTGAATTTCTGGTTGTCTACAGTGTTGCCAACTTAAAGCTATATAACGCCATTTTTCTCAGAAATACAACAATATATATACGTATGTAAAAAGTATTAGAGTAATACATTTCTTTTTTTAATAAAATATGATCGTAAACTTTTAGTGAGATTAATAGATTTGCCTTTAGAATCTTATAAGTATCTTGATAATGTTCGCAATCCCTACATAACTATATAAAACGAAGAAAGAGAAAAGCATTATAAACTTATGTTTTGATAATTAGATGCATAGGTGAAAAAAGTTAATCCCCTGTTAAAGATTTTATATTTAATATATACCTTATATATATTTTTATATATCTACGACTTACTTCAACTTTAATAAAAAAAATATACAAATACTAGGCGGATTTGCGAACTCTGGCGTTCAGTGAAATTTTAAGAGAGATTTTCATCTCACATCGCTATTCTTATATCATAATAAATTGGACGAAGGATTTAAATATTAGAGTATAAATTGTTGGGTTAAAAAGATGAAACGATTACTTGTGAGCGCAAAAAAAAATATGAACTTTATATTGGAAATGTGCCTAAATTTTAGAGAAAACTAATGATTTGGCAACACTGAATTGTAGTGTTGTATTTGTTGATGATAGCAATGGTACGAGTAGTAGTAATATTTATGGTGGTGAACCTTGTTGCATTACACCACCAAATAGACCAGATGTTGATTTTGCTTGGTTGTGATTTTGTTCCTAATATCAGCACTTGTACACACTTACGTTTATATTTTTATAGAGGATGTTGTTGTAGCTCTTCCTTCGGTAATGCATCATCATATTTGCTTTTTGTTGAACACTAAAAATACCTACATCCATACATAACCATGTAGATACAGCAATATATACAAATAGAAATGCAGGCCTAGTTGCCAAAACACAGTGTTTAAATAGTAACAAACTTGTATTGTATAACAAACAAAGAAGTAATGTGTATGTGTAAAGCAATTTCATTTAAAAAGAAGTAATGCTTTTATATATACATACATAATTATATATCTATATATTAAATGTTTGGAGGTTACTGCAACTAACATCTTAATTTGAAATGTTTAGCTTTATGTGTTCCGTAGGAAAAGGTATTATATTGTTTAAGAACGATTTCATCAATGATCTGTACTATACCTTAGTGAATTTGATATCCTTTGCAAAACTGTTTCAGAAAGCATTTTTTTTTGCCTCATGGAAGTACATTATATACACACAGTCCTATCGTTAACGCTATCTGTTTTACTGAGCGAAATACTCAAGAAAACTACCAATGCTAGCTTACAATAAAATGAAGATGAGTGTATATTTATGTATATAGTGTCGACGATTGAAGGGAGTACTCTTATATACATATATAGGCAAATATACGTACATATCTATATGCATAAATACCGTATGTTATTACGTCGAGAGAGAGCGCTTACTTCCAGCTCGTACGAATCTTCTTTCTCGTTTCCGCAACTAATTTATGATATCTACCCCTCCACATTTTCTCTGCAATTGTGTTCTATTCTTCTGTTGTCGCCGTAGACCAGGTCAAAGTGTGGTAAAAAAAATAGAGCGCATGGTTTTTATCCACACTATTCTATTTAAAACGAAGTAATGAAGTCTTGAATTTAATGGGACTGAATTTTTATTTTGTCTCATAGAAATGCTTTGATTATTGAATGGAACCAATGACCAACAAGACTACAGTGGCGGATAAAAGTCTACATACACCGCTTGTATTTGTTGTGTAGAAAGTACAATCACTCTTCTGAAAAATGTAGGTATACAGTTTTATTTTAAATCCTTTTTTAATGACATATACTAAAAAAAATCCATTACCTAACTTAATATAGAAAGGTTATGGTGGAAAAACCCAAAAACGTCCTTGACAAAAGTCTACATACAAGACCGGTTTCTTAGCAGGTAGATCGATATTCTGTGTTGCTATAAGGACAAAGTACCGTTTTTTTTTACATTTTTTTCCTTTATTATGTAGTCTGATTTGCTAGTATTTAATTTAGTTGTGGTTTAATCACTTAAGCATCAACAATGGCTCCTCGAAAAGAAATTTCTATTGACGTAAGAAACCTTGTTATACAGCACAGAAATGAGAACAAATCTTACGGCGAAATTTCAAAAATTTTAAATTTAAGTCGTCCAACAGTACAGACCATAGTAAAAAACTATGAAAAAAATGGCTCCACCGAAAATAAGCCGCGAGTTGGCCGCCCGAAGAAACTGTCTCGAAGAGACATCAGCTTGATTCTCAAAGAAGTGAACGATAATCCCAAAGTTACTGCTCCAAAATTCATCAAATAAGTCTGTCCATCCAAGAACAATTCGAAGAGCTCTGAACAATAACGGCTTCCACAGTAAAACACCTCGTAAAAAGCCTCTTATTTATGAAAAGAATCGTAAACTTCGCTTAGAGTTCGCCAAAGCACATTTGGACAAGGGAATGGATTTTTGGCAAAAAGTTTTGTTTACAGACGAATCGAAGTTTAATATATTCGGCAGCGATGGAAGGGCAAAAGTTTGGAGAAAACAAAACACTGCACTAAATCCGAAAAATATAGTACCAACAGTAAAGCATGGTGGCGGAAACGTAATGGTTTGGGGAGCTGTTGCGGCATCTGGAGTTGGAAAGCTTGCTTTTATTGAGGGTAATATGGATCGGTTTAAATACAAGGCATTATTGGAAGCTAATCTGAAGCCTTCGGTGGATAGTTCGGAACTTGGTGCAGGCTGGATCTTTCAACAGGGTAACGATCCAAAGCACACGGCCCATATTGTCAAGGATTGGTTGCTTTATCACGTTCCAAAGCAACTATATACACCACCTCAAAGTCCAGATTTGAATGTTATTGAACATGTCTGGGAAATTTTAGAAAGAAAAATTAGAAAAAATCAGATTTCCTGTCAGTATTGACAAATTTAGTAGCTTCGATGCCACGACGGCTTCAGGCTGTTATTGATGCAAACGGTGGACCAACTAAATACTAAAAAATCAGGTTACCTAATGTTAACCACAAAGTTTTCGCTCTAAGATAAGTTATGTATGTACTGTATGTAGACTTTTGTCAATCCTGAATTGACGTTTTTTTGTCATAGCTTTACTATTTTATGTTAAAAAATGGATTTTTTTTGTTTTTCATGATAAGGAAATATATTTGAAATAAACTGTATCATTAAATTTTCCAACAAACTTTTTTTACATTAAATCCAACGGAAATAGGGGGTGTATGTAGACTTATGTCCGCCACTGTATGTACACACATATGTACATATTATTTCAGAAAAATTAGGCGACAGCTTTGCATATTGCTGGCTTACATAACCACATCTACACTTGGCAGAAAAATTCTCCGTACTCTAGATCAAATAAATGAAACATTACGGATTTCTTGGCTAATAAAAATGTTATGTTTAAAACATACATATGTTAATAAGTTTTATTCATGGTATTAACATACCAATATATATTTTCTTAATTATTTTTATAAAAATAAAATTTGGTGGAACAAAAACGAAAATATTTCAGTCAAAAGGAGTAGAAAAAGTCTCCGTACATAACAATATTAGTTTAAAGTAATAAATTTTTTCTTGTTACAAATTGGTTTTAATAGTTTGTAGGATAACATTTTTGCTTGACGACTTCAGCAAGTCGGCGTGGCATAGAATGGACCAATTTGGATGTGTCCTGTTTACTGATTTTACCCCATTCCTCTATGATAACGTTTTTGAGCATTTCCCTCGAAGTAATGCTGTGCTGACGAATCCTACGCTCGAGCAAATCCCACAAATGCTCTATAGGATTAAAATCTGGGGATTGGGGTGGCGTACGCAACTGGTGCTTAGTGTTCACATTATTTGCTGAATGCTTTGGATCGTTGTTATGTTGAAACCTAAAATCGTTACCAAGCTCCAACTGTTCAACACTTTCCTTCATATTTGTTTTCAAAATATTTAAATAAGCATATTGATCTATTATTGACTCTAAAAAACAAGCTTGCCAACTCCTTCAGCCGCCATAGATCCCCAGACCATTACACCACCTCCTCCATGTTTCACCGTTCATGTGTGAGCGCTCATGTTCACAATTCATGTGCTGCACCGCTCTTACTCTGCACGAGCTTTCTTCCTTTGATACCAAATATACAATATTTGCTTTCATCTGAGAATAGGACCTTTTCCAAAAATTCTGGAGACTTGTTATATACTTATTGTTTATATACTCATTTGCAAAACCCATACGTTTCCTTCTATTGACGTCTGAAATGTATGGCTTCTTGCGTGATACACGTGCATGATATCCATTATTTTGCAATATTTTCCTTACAGTATCCTCATGAATACCCTTATTAAACGATTTTTTGATATTTTCGCTTATTTGAGAGGCGGTTACCTTAGGGTTTTCTTTTACTGACCGCAATATTTCACGTTTTTCGCGTTCGGTTAACTTGCTAGGTCGGCCAGAACGAGGTTTCGACGTCATGAAAAAAGTTTTTTCGAAATTTTGTACGACACTGCACAGAAGAATAAGTTCTTCCTATAATTTGACCTATTTCACGGAACCTTTATCCTTCTTTTTTTAGTTTCAAGATTATTTTTCTTTCATCATAGCTAATTTCCTTCTTTTCGGGCGCCATCGTAAATTATTTTACGCAAAAACTTCAAAATCGAAACAAAATAACGTATTCGTATTAAAATTGAACCCACAATAAAATATAACGGCTTTTGAAATGAAATTTTGAAAGGAAGTGTTCGGAAATCTTTTTTGGTCAAAAGTGTTGCCGTATTTTGTTTTAAGCGTAAAAGAAAAACTTAATTTGTTAGTTACCATTTTGAAAAGGGCAGCAACTTATAAAAAATTATTGATATTATAAAATATATAAAAGAGAAAAATCCAGTTAATTGAATGTATTAAATTTATTCTCATGATAAAATTATTTTGATGCATGTACGGAGACTTTCTCCCAAGTGTATGAATATTGAACGATGTGCTTTACGTGGGAACCTGCCGTTTGTGCAGCCTAACTCCAGGGTGTTCAAAAACACAACGGATCAATGCGTTGATCAGCGCCCCGTCAGTAATAGCTTTCTGCTAAAACCAACGGTACCAATCGGCATTGTGGAAATGGACGCAATAACCACTTTGATAGGGCTCGAGGCCTATCTAAAACCTCTGCCGTACTTTGGATCCGACACCCGGTTGCAATGCAACTCCACACAGAGCTGCATCAGCCAACAGCTCTACCAGCATTCAGGTATTAAACCACAGTCACCACGATACTCCCCGAAGGGCCTACCTCTATGAGCAGGTTGGAGCGAGCTGCAACCACAATGGGCTTCTGCTCCCCGTGGTACCAGATTAAAGTCTCCGGTCAGACCTCGTAGCCGGGGCTATTTGCAGTTGAGCTACCCATTCAACTCAGACTGGTGGCATTTGTAGCTTGAACACAAACGCCTCTTTAAGTGTGTGCATAATACATTTAAAGTGTTATAAACTCAGTTCAAGCTAAGTAATATAGCACTATTTCTGACATGGCTAAGCCTATTTTTAGAGCAAAGTCTATTTCAAATCCAGTACATTTTATGGATTTTAGTCGCCTTTTACGACAGGCATGCCTTACCACGGGTTATTCTTATCCCCCGACCCGCAGGGGGAAGTGTATCTATATGTACAATATGTAAATATATAAGTTATCATTGAAAATTAGAGTAGTCAAGCAATAGGTACCCCATAAAATGGTTTTTAAAAAAAGAGCCGGAACCATGACATTATCTGACCAGAATTAAGCTTAGAGGTGAATAAAACAAAAGTGATAAAACAAATAAGAAAGGGCTAAGTTGACCAAAGAGACGAAATTTAATATATTGTATATACATATAAGGAAAAAGTCAACCAAAGGGACGCAAATCATTATATTAGAGGTATGGGGTTGATACCAAGGTCTAGACCGATTTTATTCGACGCTAAACCATTTTATGGTTATGAAAACATTTAATTTCATTAAAATATCACACATACTAACCTATATAAACGGGTTAAAGTCAGCTGTAAAGCCAGAAATTACGATATTTGGTACATTGGGGCTAGGGGAAAGTACTCAAACCTTTTTACATAACACGTACTTTTGGCATTAAACTCAAGCATGCTCGGGAACATATTTCAAATCAATTTTATTAAGATAACTCAAATTTTGACCGACATATTCGGGATAGGGTCCATTAGAATAGCAATAATCATTATATTTAGTATATGGGGCTGAGATAATTCGTAGATCGATTTCATTATTTTTTGACACCAAACTATAGTATATTCAAGATTATACGTATCCTTGATTTTGTTAACACGATATAAAATCAACCGGAATTTTGAAAATTCTCATATTAGGTATATGGGAGCCAGGTAGAGTATTGACCCGATTTTATAAAATTTTGGCATCAGAACACATTATCACCAAAAAAAGACATTATCTAAATTTCAGTAAGATATCTTGCTGATTGACCGATATATACGATATAAAATCAACCTTAAATTCGATAATATTTATATTAGGTGTATGGAAGCTATGAGAAGTATATAGCCGATTTTACCCATTTTTGACACAAGGGCACATTCTTACCAGAGAAAGATGCTCTTTGAATCATCGTACCTTCCGTACCATCTTTACTGCAAGATTTAATGTATCTGACTTGTTTCTTCAAGTTAACTTACTTTTAGTAGTTTTCAACATAACTTTTGTATGGAAGGTGGGTGTGGTTATTTTCTCATTTATTCATTTTTTTTACTCAATTTCTCAGTATATGAGGTGGTGCTAGACAGACTTGTTCTGAAGAAGTTTGGTTGATATAGCTTTAGTGGTTTATGGGATATGTACAATAAACACATTAGGGACCAGGGCAACACCCAATTTTTAAAAACTTTCAACCCACAGATGCCCCTCCTTGTAATTCCCTGTACCAATTACAGTTTTGTGCCTTAATTTGTTGCTTAGTTATAGCACTTTATACGTGGCAGTAGTTCGCTTCTGCCCATCTGTAATACCAACTTTTTTAATGGGACAAGGAACACGTGTACTAAATTTCATCAAGGTATCTTAAGTTTTACTCAATTCATCGCTTGCACGGATGGACGGACGGACAGCCAGTCATACGGAATTCAATTCGTCTCGTCAACCTGATCATTTGTATATACATAGCTCTATATCTATCTTGATTATTCTCTGTTTGTTTGTTGTCTTTTTTCAGACAACCGTTAAGTGAACAAAACTAATATACTCTTTTGTAATATGTTGTGAGAGTATAACAATAACCCAATAGTACATCGTTCTACAATTGATATAAGTCTGGTCTTCTCTAGATTATTTGATTTTATTCATATTCATACTCTGAAATTCAACTAGCAAACACTTGTAATATCGCACAGTATATGGGCAGCAATGTTAAAAAAATTTGCATGCAATAGAAATACGGGCGAATAATCAACTAGTATTTTAGTACGAGTATATTCGTATATACATACATACATCGTTCATACCTTTACATTCACTATTTTTACCGCAATTATAGATTTAAAATTTAACTAAATAACCAGAACCTGACTTAGAACCTAATTGACTGTAGGTTTCATATTCAAATTTAATCTTCTCTGATTTGAACCTTTTGTTATGGTGACAACTTTTGTTGCTCAAGCTCGTTATCAAAGCTCGTAATCAAACTACATATGTGTCGTATCAAAATACATTTTATATATATAAATACTGATACGTAGTAGGTGGTAACTGAAACAATTTCCCCCATCATAGGTTATTGGTAGACAACTAATAACAGGCATCCAGTCTGCTTAAGATCGTTTTAATCTCCATGGCATTTTAATATTTTACTACTCCGCCACATATTCGTTGTATATGTACAAATGTCTACATTTTAAAAGAGATCTTCCCTTAGCGTATACATATGGGACATGATGACGACGACGACGAATACAAGCTAGCAAGTTCCATCGTACAATTATCTCTCATAGGTGCTTTATTGCTTTATTTATGCTTTCAGATAGTGGCGTTCGACTTTACTAAGTTTTCGTCGAAGACAGTCGGTCTTTCTCTAACTTTTTTGCAATTTAGAATTCGCTTGTTTTTACTGAATATTTATGGTTTGTATATTTATTCTATGATCTGGGTTTCTATTAATATTTTCATCGTTGGTTTGTATTCCATTCGAGTAGAGATCATCAAAGCTCTCGGATGATTGTACATCAGATATACATGCTACATACATATGTTCTGTACATATTCCTGCAAAAAATTGTGAGAAATTCATTCGAAAAGGTACTCCACGTGGTTCATAGTAATAGGGTACTTTACTCCGAAAGTAAACACATTTCATATAAAAAATTTGTATATTCAAGATTGCGATGGACCATTGCAATTGCTGGTAGGACCATCAATTCTGCGTGACATCGGAGTTTCTAGCAGAACCTGTGAGAAACTACATTTGTATTTGTAACTACTTTAATCACTACTTATACTCACTGACAAACATCCTAACACGTCTGTCGATTCACATCGTGCAGTGATATCGATTGTTAAAACGCGAGCAGTGAGCTAGTGTAGAGACATGGTCCACTACTGTTATGGAGAGAAGCATTTGGTTGAGTATTTCAATGTCCAACAATTCAACAAATACAATTGTTGCAGGGTTACTTACGTGGTAGGAAATGTAATTTACACCCTGAGGAAAGAAGGTTCGGTATGAAATAAATAACTATGAAATCTGTATAGTTTATATATAACTGAATCTGCCATATTTTTTTCCGCCTACTTCTCATATATCACAGTGTGATTCCTTCACTTTACAGTGCATAAATCTAGTATCAATGAAGACATCGGAACAGCAGTTGACAACAATAGTGCCTCCGAGGTATGCTATACATGTCTAAAAATGGTTGCAATCGGACTATAGCTTTTCATACCCCAAGATACCGTGTATGTGGATCCCAGTACCTATGGCTGGATATATGGATATATTATTCAAATTCAGACAAAGTCTTGTCCTGATAATAATATGCCCTTGTGTCCAAAATTGGTAACATTGGGTAATTACTTCCTCCAGGCCTCATATACCAAATATAAATATTTTCAAACTTCCGGTTGACTTTATATCGCTTAAATCAGTCAATATGTGAGTTATGTTAATGAAATGCAAGAAAGCTTTCTTTCTGATAACAATGTGTCTTTGTCCCAAAAATAGATAAAATCGTGTCAATACTACCCCTAGCCTACATATACCTTCCATTTAGCTTTACATTGTAGGTATCGGCCAATATGTAAAATATCTTAGCAAAATTAAATTGACATATTGACTTTATGGCAAATATATCGGTAAATTTTTGAGTAATCTTAACGAAATCGCAAGGAAATATATTCTCGAGTATACCTAAGATTAATACCAAAAATTAATACAATCAGTCCAGACTTTCCCCTAGCCGGAATATGTCTGTTTTACCACTTAGCGATTTCGAACTTTCTAGCTGAGTTTAAACCGTTTATGTTGGTCAGCATGTATGATATTTTAATGAAATTAAATGAACATGTTTTCTTAAACATAATGTGGTTTAGCGCTGAATATTAATAAAATCGGTCTAGACCTTAGTCTAAACCTCATATCTCTATTAAAATGATTTCCGATTCTCTGATTAACTTTTCCTATTATGCTCAATATATTAAATTTAACCCCTTTGGTTGAGTTTATATCATATATCTAATATAATATAGTTTATATCATATAATAATCTCGTTTGATTTAATTAATAACTGAGTCTATGAACTGTAGCAAAAGTTAATAAGATGTCAAATATGATTGTAATCCTTCAATTTCGAATAATGAATTTTGAATTCATTTGCAACATTTTTTAATAGACAATTTTGCAACACCTGAAAATATTTCACCTTTTATGAGCCTCACTAATTGCGAGAGTATAAAATGCTCGGTTACACCCGAACTTAGCCCTTCCTTACTTGTTTTTATTGAAAATTACTAAACATATGTTTATATGTACATAAATATAATAATTAGCACATAGCTTTGCTGATGTTTGCCTGAACTTCTCTTGATATTATATATTACATACGTATGTACATACATAAAGACCGTAGACTTGCATTCGTGATGTTTATGTGATATGGGGGGCAAAAAAAAGGGTAAATCGGGTCAATTCTTCCCCTAGCGCCAACACACCTCATATGAAGATTTTCGAACTTCCGGTTAACTTTATACCGTATATATCGGTCGATATGTCAGTTATCTTAGTCGAATTCAGGCAGCATCTTTTCTTAATGATATGTTGTGATGCGAAAAATTTTTATAATTAAATTGGATCAATACTACCCCTAGCCCCCATGTAACTAATATATGGATTTCAAAATTAAGTGAATGTATAAAATTGGGTATGCAATAGCTTAGTGTCGAAAATGTGTAAAATAGGTCGACGAATTACACCAGCTCCCATATTTTGTTATATTTGTTATTATAGCAGACTTTATGCCGAATATTTCGGTCAATGTGTGAGTTTTCTTCATAAAATTGCGTGGAAACATATTCTCGAATACACTTGTGTAATGCCAAAAATTGCTGTAATCAGTACATACCTTTCCCTAGACCCAATATACCCGATATAGGGATTTACGACTTTAATGTTGTTCTAAAACACGATAAAGAATTTTTGACTTTTCACTTGACCTTAAATAATTTTTATTGGGTAATAGTGTGATATTTTAATAAAATTAAGTGGGCATGTTTTCTCAAACATAATGCGTTTTAAGCTGACTATGAATTTAATCGGTCTAGACCTTGGTCTAAACTCATATCTTTAATATAATGATTTCCGATTCTCTGATTAACGTTTTCCTAATATACCAAATATATTGGGTTTAGCCGTTTTGGCTGAGTTTATACCACATATAATATATCATTTGAGTAATAATAATGATGAGTATAATGTTAATGATATTAATACAAATATTTCGGACAGGAAGCAAAATGTACTAATGAAACTAAGTGAGTATATGACCTTTAATATAAGTTAATAAGGTACCAATAATGATTATAAGTCAATCACAATTTCGTTGAATATAAATGTTGAATCTTACGCAACATTTTTATACTCTCGCAACATGTTACTACAGAGTATATTCGTTTTGTTCACCTAACGGTTGTTTGTAACACCTAGAACTAAACAAGTTAGATATAGACATATATATATAAATGATCAGGATGAAAAGACGAGTTGAAATCCGAGTGGCTGTCTGTCCGTCCGTCCGTCCGTCCGTCCGTGCAAGCGATAACTTGAGTAAAAATCAAGATATTTTGAAGAAACTTAGTGCACGTGTTCTTTGTCACCGTAAGACGGTTGGTATTGCAGATGGGCGTTAATAACAGATAATATGCTATAACTAAGCAGAAGATTAAGATATAAACGTGTTATTTGGTATAGAGGATCCTAGTAGGGCGGGGCATCTGGGGGAAAATTTTTTGAAGAAGCGGGTATGCCCCGCCCCCAGTAGGTTTAGTATATATATCAGAAACCGTTAAAGCTATATCAATCAAACTTGCTCCGAGTAAGTTTTTCTAGCATATCTTCATATACTGAGAAAATTAGTGAAATCGGATTATAACCACGCCCACCTCCCATCCAAAGGTATGTTGAAAACTACTAAAAGTGCGATAACTCGCTGAAGGCACACGCCAGAAACCTCAAATCTTGCAGCGAATATGATACGGAAGGGTTGCGTAGGAATACGTGTAAAGTGTTGGTGATGGATGTGGCACCGCCCACTTTTAAAAGAAAATATCTCAAAAATGCCTTAACCGATTTGGTGTACGACATTATATATGCATTCTTATATCACGCTGTGAAAATGGACGAAATCGGATAAAAATCGCGCCTACTTCTCATATAACGATAATTTAAGTTTCATCTGATCCTTTCACTTTAAAGTAGATAAATCGAACAGCAATTAAGATATGAATATCAAACTTTGTACAAATAGTGCTTTCAAGATATGCCATCTCATGCGTACAAATAAACGAAATCGGATTATAACTTTTCAACCAGATACCCAATATTAGGACCTCAGTGCCTTTATCTGACTTTTTACCGAAAATATCGGTAAATCTTTAAGATATTGTGATGAAATTGGAGGATTATTTTTCCATCTTAATAATGTACTCTGGTATCAAAAACTGTGAAACTCGGGTAAATACTCCCTTAGCCCCCATATACCTAATAGACGTATTTTCAACCTTCCGGTAGACTATAATATATAACGGTAAATCTGTAAGATATCGTTATGAAATTTGAGGATTATTTTTCCATGATAATAGTGTGCTTTTGTGTAAAAAATGGGGAAAATCGGGTAAGCACATCACGGAGCCCCCAAATACTTAATATACGGATTTTCAACCTTCGGGTAGACTTTATACCATATACTTCGGTAAATCTGTACAATATCGGAATGAAATTCGAGAATTATCTTTCCATGATAATAATGTGTTTTTGTGTCAAAAATGGGGAAAATCGGATAAATACTTCCCATAGCCCCCATATACCTAATATAAGAATTTTCAACCGCCAGGTAGACTTTATACCATATATTTCGGTCAATATATAAGATATCTTAACAAAATTAAGTGAACGTGTAATATCGGATATACCATAATTTACTGCCGAAAATGTGTGAAATCGGTTCACGAATTATCCCAGCTCCAATATACTACATATAATGATTTTCGTTATTGGAGCATACTTTATGTCGAATATATCGGTCACTGTGTGAGTTACCTTCACAAAATTGGGTGAAAACATGTTCACTAATATACATGAATAATGAACAGTTAATGTGATCACTGCAGATCTTCCTCTATCCCAAAAATGCTCGACATAAGAATTCCCGACTTTCCACCTGACACTTAAGCCGTTTATGTTGGTCAATATGTGTGATATTTTAATGAAATTAAGTGTATATGCTTTCTTAAACACAATGTGATTTCGCGCTAAATATGAAAGAAATCGGTCTAGAGCATGGTCTAAACCGCTTATTCGTAATATAATGATTTCCTTTTCTCTGGTTGACTTTTTCCTCATGTATCTAATATATTCATTAAACCACTTTGGTTGAGTTTATATCACATTTTTCACTTTTGAGTTAATTTGATAGATTTTAATATAAATACATCTGACAGGAAGCAAAATATAGCAACGAAAGTACTTGAGTCTATGGCCTGTAATATAAGTTAATAAGATATCAAACACGATTGCAATCCATTGAGAATTTCTTCGAATAATGAAAGTTGAATTCTTCCGCAACATTTTTTAATATAAAGTTATGTCAGCACCTGAAAAAATTTCCCCGCCTCTAATCCTTGCACATTACGAGAGTATAAAATGTTCGGTTACACCCAAACTTAGCCCTTTCTTACTGGTTTAATTTAAATTTTGTCAACACTTGAAAATATGCCCCCGGCTTTGATCTTATATATATAACACTGTTCGGTTCCACTCGAACTTGGCCCTTCCTTACTTGTATCTTTCTGATTATGCTTATGGTTGACTAGTTACCCTTGTGTATTTCCCAAACGAATAAAAATTCAGCGAGAGTATAAAATGTTCGGTTCCACTCGAACTTAGCCCTTACTTGTATCTTTCTGATTATGCTTATGGTTGACTAGTTACACTTGTATATTTCCCAAACGGATAAAAATTCAGCAGGTACCGGCAGTGAGAATGGTTTTCTGAACAGTGGGAAATTTTTTAAATTACTATTCGGTTCAATAAAAGAAAGCGCAAAAAATGGGTTTGGACTTTTGTTCGCCTAGCTAATACCTACTTGGAAATACATGAAAACACTTATCTAAGGTTCTGCATATATTCCAAGCGTTGAAATTTGCCTTTTCCGAATTTTTACATGGTTAAAATGAACGACGATATTTTTCAGATTCAGATTCAGATTAACAAAGTTTGAGTTCAAATATAAATATATATATATAAATTTTTGGAAACCAATATTATAAGGTCTTGGGTAATACTTTACTGCAACCGTATGGGAAAATTTACCAATACGGCATTCAGATGGGTCATTGCGAAGATTATGCCTTGACGGAAATTATTATCATCATTATTGCTGTAATGTGTCACATATATATGTATGTATCATATATGTATGAGAAAAGCTTAAACTGTTATTGTTACTATTTTCACAGGTTCATGCACTAACGAAAAGATATGTACGAGTATTTAAGTACGTGAACACACTTGTTCAATTTATGCTGAGAGAGTATACATATGTGTTTGTATTTCGAACTGACAAGCGTCAGCAGGCATGGATTTGTGCGTTTTGCTTCAATACGATATAACATTCAATTTTATAATCTCGCAATATATTGCAGCAGAGTATAATAGTTTTGTTCACTTAATGGTTGTTAGTGACCCCTGATACATATATGATTAGGTGACAGACGATTTGAATTCTGGGTGACTCTTTGTTCATTCGTCTGTTCGTGAAAGGGATAATTTGAGTAAAAATTGAGACAAATTAAGACACAAAACTGTAATTTTTAAATTTGGTAAAGGGAGTTACAGTAAGGAGAGGCATCTGTGGGTTGAAAATTAAAATAAAACGTACATGGCCCCGCCTCCTAATGGATTTAATGTTCATATCTCTAAAACCGATTAAGCTATATTGACCAAACTTGTTCAGAAATCGGATGATAACCACGCCCACCTCCATTGGGAAGGTTATGTTAAAAACTACTAAAAGTACGTTAACTCGCTGAAGAAACACGTCAGAGACATTAAATCTTACAGTAAATATTCGGGCAATGGTTGTGGCACCGCGAACTTTGCGGTGAAATCTCATACCTCAGGAACAACTTAACCAGTTTCAACAAATTTGGTTCAAAGCATTACCCTGATATCTTTATGTTACAGTATGGAAATTGCCAAAATCAGATAACAACCATGCCTATTCTACTTATAACACACTTTTAAATTTAGGCTGATTCTTTCACTTTACAGTATGTAACTCGAGCAAAAACTAAGATATCGGAATAGAAATTTACACAAATAGTGTCCTCAAGGTAAGCCATTTCCTTCCCAAAAAAAGTGGAAATCGCAATATATATTTTCAAGCCCCCTGATGCTGAATACATGGACCTCAGTGGCTATTGTTGACTTTATACCGTATATATCGGTAAATCTGCGAAATATCTTAATGGATTTCAGACAATGTCTTTTACTGGTTATAATTTGTCCTGCGGCCAAAAATTGATGAAATCGGGTTGACTGGGAATGTGTTCTCGAGCATACTTTAATTTAATACCAAAAGTAAATGTTATCTGCTCAGGCCTTCTCCTCGCTCTAATGTACCCGATATAGTGATTTCCGAATTTCCA